>CAUYPK010124103.1:0-16428 GCA_963574355.1 Loris lydekkerianus | reverse complement strand
GCAGGAGGGCTGCTGCAGGCCCATCAGCTGCTGCCCCACGTCCTGCACGGCTGTGGTCTGCCGGCCCTGCTGCTGGGCCACCACCTGCTGCCAGCCTGTCTCTGTGCAGTCCCCCTGCTGCCGGCCCCCCTGCTGCCAGCCGGCCCCCTGCCGCACCACCTGCAGGACCACCTGCTGCTGAGACTCCCTCCATCCCCCCAGAACAGCACGCTGGAGCCTAAACACCTATTTGATGTTTTAACCTAGTTGGAAGAAACTTTTTTTCCCACAAGGTGAAAATAGTTACTTTTACATGCTCCCATCTGGATACAGTCTGAAACAACCAGGTGTCCATCCCCACCCTCAGCCCAATCCCTACTTTTCTACATCAGCAGAAGACCTTTAAAAGTTCCCAGGGCGGACTTTGCAAACCCATCCTGCCCTCTGACAGGTTTGGCTACTCAGACCCTCACCATGATCTTTTGCAATGTGTTGCTCACTTTTGTCAATAAACAAATTTTTCCTGATGTAGCAAACTGTCCTGCTCCCTAATTCATCCATCTGGGCATGTTTATTAGTTTACACCCATGAGCAGGACTTAGGATTCTTGCTTGACCAAGGCAAAATCTCATCCATAGAAATCCCATTCATTTTGGTGAAATGGACAAAATAAACACAGTTTTAGTGAAGAAGGGTAGAAAGAGTGTGACCAGCACATGCCACTCCCAGGATAGCCACTGGCAGTAGAAGGACCAGCTGAGCACATTTTATCTTCTTACCACAGTCCCTGGAGCAATGCTTTGAAAAAGATGGTCTACACGTCACCCATATTCAGATCTCCTGGGATATCTATTAAAATGCATGTTCTTAGGCCCCAACTTAAACCTAATACATCAAAGTCTCTGGGCTTGGGGCTCAAGAATATGCATTTTATATTATCCCTTCTATAAGATTCTCCTGCACATTGGAATTTCAGAACCGTTATCTCAGAGGAAGACCCAGATTCGAGCTCTTTGTGGGCTTAAAGAGTGTGGCTCCAAGCCTTCCAAGAACATGCACCGTAACAGTCCATAATGAAAACACCCACTAAGACAGAAATGCAGTGAAAAACAGCCCCTTCTTAGACTGGACCAACTTAGAGGAGAAATACCTTTTTATGGGAAAGTGTAAAAAGCCTCTGGAGTTTATCCTGGGTGCAGTAAAATTACAACAGCAACATAGAAAAGACAAGAAGAAAGAAAGAGACAGGAAACTGAAGGAAGAGTGGAGAGGGGGAAACAAGGCAATGAATCGGAAGAAGAGCAGAGAGGAAGATGATGGAGAAGAGAAGGGAAACGGGAGGAAAAGAGAGGGGCACCGGCAATCCCAGGACAAGTATTTGAAGGTGGCACTGTAGAGCTAGACTAGTCCTCACACTGCCCTCAGGGGCAGGAAATACGTTCACATCAGGTCCTCGGCTGCCCGCCCTCAGCACGTCTCTCCAGATTCATGTCTCATGGTCCCCACTAAATTTTGCTTCAAGCAATACTGAACTTCTCAGTTACTGGATATTTGAAGTTCCAAATGTCTTATGGTCAAGTTCTTTGATTTATCTGGAATATTCTTGCACCTATGCCTTCCCTGCACCGTCTTCACCTATCTAACACTGGTTTATTTCCAGGACTCATCTCAGTGACCCTGTCCAGTGGCCCTGTCCTAACCCCTGCACCACACAAACACCACACAGGCATACATGTATGCGTGCAAATGTACACACAAGGACCAGGCTAAGTCGGATGTCCCTCGCATGTTCCAGTAGCATCTTGAGCTTACCCCCCACCCCCAAGAAGGCACTGTATTGAAATTATCTGTTACTCGGCCTCCAGGGAAGGGACCACAGTTTATTTATTTTAGCTCCTAGGACTGAGCTCAATATTTAGTATGAAGTTGGTACTTGATTTCTATTTATTGAAGCCAACTAAATTGGGAGGCAATCACCTTTAATAAGAATCCTAGAAGGTAGATGTTTAAAGCAAAAACTTCTGCATTAGCATAACTTACCCTCTCTGCAAAATGGGAAAATTCACACTTATCGGTGTAGACTGCTGCAAAAGTTAAATGACTTCTGTATGTTACATGTCAAGCTCCTAGTAATTGCCCTGTATCATTCATTTATCTTCCCTGTAGTGCATTTGAACATCACTGTATCAAATAGGCTCTATCTATAAGACATGCTATTATTATCAATTCATTTCCGATGGGAAAGAATTTGGGGGACTGCTTCACTAACCACACTTAAATTATAATTATTTTTTTTAGGACTGTCCACATCTACTGGCAGAAACAAATAATAAAGAAAGCAAAAAAACCCAAACCAAAACAAACACGGCAACTTGGCATCAGATTAAGGCTGTCTCGGAATAAAAGGGATCTTTAGAAATTTATTCTAGAAGTCCATAGGAAGGAATCCTAGATTACGGGATTTATGGCTAGGAAGGAGTTCAGCATCAGTACAAAAGAAGGGCTGGGCCAAATATGTGTATCTGATAGTTAGATTCTTTCACACTGAACCACACGAGGTAATTAAACAACTAAAAGCTACAATAGACTTTTAAAAGAGTCCCTGATTGTAGGCAGATGAATATCTAATTCTATTCAGAAAAGATATTTATTTTTCTAGAAACAAATTCCACCAATTCCCTGATTATTTCATTTCCCTATCTTTTCCACCTAAAATAGTTGCTCTTTTCAACTAATTGGATCTGCTTCCATCTTCCACGTTTGTGTGGATTTTATGATGAACCTTAGGAAGAGCAGCAGGCAGCGAGGACTCTGCCTGTTGTACAGGTGAGGACACCGGGCTGATTGGAAGTCATTCGCTGTAACTTAGACGACTGCTGGCTGGCAGAGGACGGATCTGAATCCTTTGTCTACCCCCATCCTCTTCTTGTCCTTCCCTTCCCCTTCCTGTATCTCTGACTCTTACAGTTTGAAGATATTTTAAAGATTATTTCTGATAAAGAATTCCCCAGGAAATACATATTTTGTTTCCAGAATTGAAAAACTTTGCCAACATCCAGGGGTTCCCAACCTAGTTCCTAAAAAAAAAAAAAAAAAACAATTCATAGAACTCTTCAGGGGAGGGTGTGGCTCACTGTCACTAAAGGTCACCATCTTTTTCAATCCAGCCACAAAAATCTCACGATCTATTATCACTATGGTTAAGATTTACATGTTTTCACTCTGGCGATTATGTACGTGCAGAATGTGTGGAACTTGAATAATATGACTTAAAAATGCCATGTGCTGAAGATCAGGGTCACACTCCTTGTCCAATAAGCTTGTGCCTGTTAATGTGCTGGGGCAGGGAAGACCTGCCCTCCACAGCAGAGGACCAGGGGGCTTCCTGCCAGAAGGAAGAGAAATGTTACTGCAGGCTTTGGAGAAATGGTGGAGTTCTGGCAAAATTAAGGGCAGCAGTGTTTTGATAGGCTTAATGCAAAACAGGGCTGTGTATCACTTCTCAGCCATTTGGCTAAGACCACTATAGCAAAACAGGGATGTGTACAAAGGAATTAACACCAAGACCCAGCTGTGAAGTAGACTCAGGCTTCACTTTCAGTGGAAACTACCTGGTTAAGGCAAACGGGAAGTATTGTCTGAAAGTCTCTTGTTTGAAACTGCATTTGGACTGGGTTCTAAGGCTGCTTCTCTGTGTCAAAGTGACTTAGGTCCCATCCAGCCAAGAGTGAGATGTTCCTTTCTTTACTGATGTAACTTGGGACAGCCAGGTTTCTGACAGTCTAGACCATTTCTATTCCTCCTTTTGGTATATTTCCTAGGTACATACACATACTGTATACTTTCTAAAGCAAAGAACAGTATATTAAACTCTCTATCATGTAAGCTACTATTTCGCTAAGCGAAATAGAATTATTAATAGCTACTGCCACATGTTGTCTATTTTGAGTGACTCAGAGTTGGAAAAAGACTAGCTGTCACACACCAGTGTTTATACTCAAGCAAAGATTCCTTCATTCATGACTTTGCAGAAATCATTTCGTAAATCTGGTCTAGCAAAACTATTATGGACTCTGGTGGATCATTAACTCGAAGAGCTTCAAGGATCAGAGCTATGGTGGACCAAAGGATGTATAAAAAATAAGTCCCATAAAACAAAACACATCTCAGAAGCAAATTTGATCTGTAGGCCCTCAGTAACCCTTAGACAATGTTATCTTTAACCTGCCTTCCAACTCTCAATTGATTCTTTACATCTCCACTCTGCTTAGCTGTGGCTGAAAAACACAGAACTATTTTATCAGTAACCAGCTCACTTAATTCCTCCTGTCTTTTTCAGAATCCCACCTTCACACCTCACAAACAATCAAAACTCTCAGCCAACAAAGCAAAACATCTACTACAGAAAAAAACAACTGTTTCCTTTCTAAATATTCCCAAGAGATTCTGAAAAATTTAATGCCAAGTGCTTATGTCACATCTAGAAAGCAAGAAAAATCTTAATTTCAATTTTATTTCCAAGACCATCAACAGGGAAAGACATTGAAAAAGGCAGAGTATGAATAAAAGCCTCCGGCAGAGTGACCTTATTGTTCCTGAAAAGTTCTTTCCCTTTAATTGCTTTATTTACCTTTATCTTGACTTCCTAAAATTTGTGGTTATTGTGTGATAGGAAACTATTTGGAATTTAGTTTTCTTTCCTTTTCCTCTCCACTGCCAAGTAGTATAACATTGTTTACATAATAAGTATCTCATGTTTGTGAGTTATAGACCAACTCAGATTACTAAAATAAAATCACTCAAGCAGCATTGGCAATTATTTTCTTGCAAACAAAGTGAAGCAATATGTTGTTTTACAGAAGCATTGAGCCATTCTTTCCATAGCAGACTCAACATGTAAATTTTTTGAGCCATTATGGCTTTTTAGAAATTCTTGGTTTATTTCAATGCCAATTGGAAACAGGCCCATGACTCACGCAAAGACGGTGAACAAGAGGAAAAGTGTGTTGGTGGCAACCGTCAACTTGTCACATGACATGGTCTACAAGGACTGGCTCATCCATGAGTCATATTTCTAATGACACAAACCATCAAGTGTTCATTTCTAGGGAAAAAGCAGACAGAGAGGAGAGCATCATAGAGTGATTTTGGAATTGCTCCATCAGCAGCTGAATACAGAGTTATCATTTCAATGAGCAACCACAACTCCAGGAAATGACCTTGTGTTCTAGGGGTCATCACACCTGGCCAGGTATATAAAGGGACCAGAGCAGGAGGAGGACATCACTCCTGACAACACCACCTCCTCTCAACAGCCCAGCCCAGCCCACCCCAGACACCACCATGACCAGCTCTTGCTGCGGCCCCGCCTTCTCCTCCCTGAGCTGCCAGGAAGGTTGTTGCCAGCCCTGCTGCTGGCGCGACCCCTGCTGCTGCCGCCCAGTGTCCTGCCAGACCACCGTGTGCCGCCCCGTGACCTGCGTGCCCCACTGCACACGCCCCATCTGTGAGCCCTGCCGCCGCCCCGTGTGCTGTGACCCCTGCTGCCTGCAGGAGGGCTGCTGCAGGCCCATCAGCTGCTGCCCCACATCCTGCACGGCTGTGGTCTGCCGGCCCTGCTGCTGGGCCACCACCTGCTGCCAGCCTGTCTCTGTGCAGTCCCCCTGCTGCCGGCCCCCCTGCTGCCAGCCAGCCCCCTGCCGTACCACCTGCAGGACAACCTGCTGCTGAGACTCCAGCACAAAACATTCCCAGGTGCTCACAATCCTGTGCAAACTCCTCCCACCCCTTCTGAATCAACTGAGAGACTCCATTTTTGCAACCTATCTGTTCTTCAACAATGAATTCAGCTATAACCTTCTATCTTCCCATAGAATTATGCAGCTAATCCTGGGCTTTGATAATCTTTAGAAAATTCCAGCTTTCATCATTTGGATTCCTGGCCTAAAAAACAATGAGTAAACAAAGATCAAAGTTCCTCTTGGACAGAGCTCTATCCCACTGATTCTTCCTCCTTTTTCTACTATTCCAAGGTCTTCAGATGGAATATTTTCCCCTAAAAATTGTATTATTTTTATGCTGTGCTTTGCATAATAAAAAATAAAATTTTGTTTCTGGGGAAGCAAATATGTTTCTGTTTATTAATCTTCAGAAGCTACTTTTTAGCTTACGTTGCAATAGGTAGCCTCGGAAGAAGCAAAGGAAGGATTTTTCTAAGGGACATTTTTTGAGCTTTAAATTAAGAACAAATTGAGATGCACGGTCTGTAATTTTAATAGCAATTCAAATAATTCAGATCATCTCATGCAATGCACAGGCATATTTTAAGCCACGAGTTTTGTGGTGATACTGAGGAAATGGGGAAACTATAGCAGGTGTCTCTGATTATGAACTTGACTCATGAATAATTCACATCCAAGATAAGAAGGAAGAAGCTTAAGTGTAAGTTGTTCCCCAATACAGAAAACTGCATTAACTGCTATCCAGTGGTATCTGGGAACGTGACTGCTAAATCCCCTACATACGAAGAACCACCATCCCAACTCCTCCATGGCTCCCACCAGCACCGCCTGGGCCAGTTCTGCTTCCGGTGGAGTCGTGTAATGACCCCTGTGCAACCTCCTTCTTCTTTCTTCTTCCCTTAACATAAAATGGAGCCCATGACTTCCTAGGGAAAATTCCAGACAGAAAAAAATATTTCTTTGACAACTCCTTCCTTCCCCAGTGAGGTGTAGCTTACTCAGCAACACATTTTAGAAACTTGTCTAAGACTTTAAACTTTATTGCTAATAAAACCACTCTTACTAACCTAGACTCTACAAAAATCACTACACTCTCTTGCTAAAATAGTGTTTAATCTTTGCATTGTCCTAGACAATACATTTATTAAACAAAGAAGAATGAGTCTATATTGTGACTAGTACAACCTTTTACATTTATATTAATTCCTCCTCTAAGACAGAGACCCATATTGACAAAATTAGACAATAGGCTACCTGGATTCAACAGAGCTTAGAACACCAAAGCAGGTTTAGTATTGACACTCTTAGGCACTAGTTCACAGACCTATTATCTTGGATGCCTATTGAAATCCAGTCTATCCTAAGAGACATTCTTAAATGAGTCCTCAACATTCTTCTTTTGGTTATAATAATATATATATATATATACTAGCAAAAGTTATTACATATAACCAAGAGCTGTGCAGGTCTTGCCACAAGCAGCAAAGCAAGAAGGAAGATGCCCATGATAGTTGTTCCACAAAAGGTACTATAGAATATTCCCTTAATTAGGTCAAACAGCTTCATTCCATAGTCCCCTCACTGACCCCGCCCTGCAGGAAATAGCCATATGTTGCCTCAGTTCCATAGAATACACTTTTGATGGTAGAGAAATTGTAATGGTGGAAAGGAGGTTGGCATGACTAGCTCCATTTTGCTTAGGACCCCCTGCAATAATATCTTTTAGTTTAAAAGCTTCTGCTTAGCTCTGCATATAGGTCAGATAATTATAGAAATAATTTAGTTTGTGGTTCAACCCTAGAGGAAAGATGATAACAGTCCCCTTCCCAAAACGAATTCCCAGGTAATGAAAGTATGCACACAAGTAACAGTGCTATGCTGAAGATTTATAGGAACATCATGACCTGACGTACACCCTCCAAAGTTAACTGACCAAGAACAAAGAAGTTTTACAACATACTCAGACCCTTGCTGAAGTCCTCTTACAACCCCCTCACCCCCTTACTCCCCTCCCTTGACATAAAAAGGAGCCTAAACTAAAGTTCATGGTAACTTAATTTGGTTCTTTGGGATGCTAGTCTGCCATTTTCTCAATTAGCTGGCTCTCCAAATAAAAGTCTCTTTCCTTTTTTTGATTTTTTTTTACTAAGTCATAACTGTGTACATTAATGCATTTATGAGGTACAATGTGCTGATTTTATATACAATTTGGAATGCATACATCAAACTGGTTAACATAACCTTCATCTCACTTACTTATTTTTTGTGTTAAGACATTTATACTCTTAAGAGTTTTGACATGTACCCTTGCATTGCGCACAATAGGTGAGCTCGCACCAAATGATCTCCCTCCTCCCAGGTTCCCTGCCATTCACTTCTGTAACTCTTCTACTAGGTATATATCCAGATGACCAAAAATCATTTTACAATGAAGATATTTACACCAGAATGTTTATTGCAGCCCAATTCATAATTGCCATGTCATGGAAGCAGCCCAAGTGCCCATCGACCCATGAATGGATTAACAAATTGTGGTATATGTATATCTTGGAGTATTATGAAGTCATAAAAAAGACGTTACATCCTTATTTTATTTTATGGGTTTTTTTGGAGTTTTTGTCCAGGGTCAGGTTTGAACCCACCACCTCTAATATACGGGGCTGGCGCCCTTCTCCTTGAGCCACAGGCACTGCCCGAGACTTTACACCTTTTATGTTTACCTGGATGGAGCTGGAACATATTCTTCTTAGTAAAGTATCTCAAGAATGGAAGAAAAAGTATCCAATGTACTCAAAAGTCTCTTTCCTTCCCTCTCAATTTTTTGGTTGGCCAAGCAGCAAATAATATGACCTTGGACTTGGTTACAGTTACTGCTGCTAAGAAGATGGAGAAATCTAGCTGTGTTTGGAACCATGCTAATTTTGAACTCCATGTGTATTTTACCATTGAAACAATACCAATATGGCTGAAAGAGTGATAACATTAATCCATATTGTACATGTTTTTTGATGTGGTTAAACACTTTCAGGCTGGTCAGGCATACTAAGCACTATTGTTTCCCTGAGAAATGTGTTTTGAGCTCCCAACATCTGATTGAAAAGAGCTTTTTGGAATGTTCTACTTGTATGCCTGGGCTACATACCTGCCTGCCTGTTGAGAGGAGTGAGGCAAGGTAAGCTTTCTGTGAGCGAGGATTTTGATGAACTTTGTTCATTACTGGATTCCCAATTGACCTGCACAATATTAGCACATAAGATATAATCAGGAATGATTTGTTCAATGATAAAATGAATAAATTCTAAGGGGTTTGGAAGAGATAAAGACACCATCATCGTACCCCAACTGTCATCTCATGCTGAACATGTATATCTTTAAATAAAATAATAAACTACTTTATGAAGAAAGGTTTTTTTGTTTGTTTGTTTTTGCGGGGTTTTTTTTTTTTTTTTTTGGCCGAGGCTGGGTTTGAACCCACCACCTCCGGCATATGGGCCAGTGCCCAACTGCTTTGAGCCACAGGTGCCATCCTGAAGAAAGTATTTTTTTCTTGAAATACAGTAAAGTTTCTCAAAAAAGAAGCCCATTGTATTCAAAACTTACATTTTCAGTATGTGCACAATAATTTTGACAGTTTACCAAAGAAAAGACTTGCAAATCCAATTTTTTTCTATATATTCTGGATCATCGTTTAAAAAATTTTTCTAACTACATCTCCTTCCTTCAGAATTCTTGTTAGCTTTCTAGAGACTGCTGTAATTACCTGACAATGTTTCCTTAAGTAGAGAATAATACTTTGCTTTCTCCCAAGCTCATTATTATTAGATTTTGTTTGTTTCTACAGTAGCTCCTGCCCCAGTTGGCCACAGTGGCTGGTGCAGGTGTGGGTAAGCCCCTGAAGTGCCAGTAGTGCGATCAATACCAAGTCTTAAACTTGAACCTTCAACCACAGATCTAGAACAGAATTAGTTATAAAGAAAATGGTCAGAATCAAGCAACTCAAGAGACCAGGACTATAAAATGGCTGGGTGACATAATTTTCCTACAAGTCTAGAGAGTTTGAAGCAAAGAAATATTATAATTGGTTGCGTAAGCAGAAATCAGCTCAAGCATAATACACAGAAGGATGTGGGAGACGCTGGACTATGGGTGGGACAAAAGATGGCAACCTTCATCTACCTTTCTCACCACGCTGGTGGCTTTGTTCACAACGCCCTATAACCACCCAGTTATATCCAACCATGGCTCTATCTCCTCAGGGAGTGCTTTGAAATTTTCAGAAGATGAGTGGAAGATAATTCTTCTCATTCCTGAGGATATTGGTGAGACCTAGAGTCCCTTCAACTGACTTTAAGAATTAGCCATGTCATCAATGACAATTGTTTTCAAAGTAAATATGCTGTTAAAATTCCTAACTAAAATAGACATTCCTTAACAGCTAGAAATGTGGCGCCCATTATCCATTTTTCACTACCATTAGTTCAAGTTTGACAGCTTCAAATGATGTTCCCACAGATGTTTTCGGAATATCAGCTCCAACACATACTAGGTGTATGACCTTGGGCAAGTCCCTCATCTGGCTCCTTATGTGTAAAATGAGAAATAGATGATATGTACATCACAGAAATGATATGAAGGATAAATTAACCTATGTATTTCATTTCTCATGATACTTAAAATACAGTTAGAACTCAATGACCCTGGTTATCGTGAAGATTATAAATAATGAAGTCCACCTTGGTTTGGAAAGATACAACTGCGGAAATCAACGGCCATGTATCTTAGACAAAAGCCACTGATGGTGGAAGCCTACTAAAATGCATTCCTATAGTTCCAAAAATAAAAAAAAAAAAGAGGAAAATTATTGTATTGACAAATCCTGACTTGAAAAATATTCTGCTGATATCATGCTCGATTTGGTTTGCCCAGGAAGTCTAGCCATGGGCAAGGATACTAACAACTAGAGACGACGTTTATTTCCACTGCTGGTGAGTAACCCTAAGAGCCGGACAGCTACTTTGTGCTGTCAAAACACCAACTGGCAAAAGCATCATCGAATTATAATGATGATTGGAGGCTTTGAAGTTAGGGCCATTAAGCTTATGTTTGAACCATAAATAGCAAAATATAATGGATCTCCATTAAATAAGGAAAACAGTCTTTTATGAGCACCTGAGCAACTAAATAATGTCTAGAGAACTAACTAATCTGCCAATGTTAATTCAGAAGAAATAAACAAAAACAAGGAAAGGGTCATGTGTCCCAGGGGTCATCACACCTGGCCAGGTATATAAAGGGGCCAGAGCAGGAGGAGGACATCACTCCTGACCACACCACCTCCTCTCAACAGCCCAGCCCAGCCCCAGACACCACCATGACCAGCTCCTGCTGCGGCCCCGCCTTCTCCTCCCTGAGCTGCCAGGAAGGTTGTTGCCAGCCCTGCTGCTGGCGCGACCCCTGCTGCTGCCGCCCAGTGTCCTGCCAGACTACGGTGTGCCGCCCCGTGACCTGCGTGCCCCGCTGCACGCGCCCCATCTGTGAGCCCTGCCGCCGCCCCGTGTGCTGTGACCCCTGCTGCCTGCAGGAGGGCTGCTGCAGGCCCATCAGCTGCTGCCCCACGTCCTGCACAGCTGTGGTCTGCCGGCCCTGCTGCTGGGCCACCACCTGCTGCCAGCCTGTCTCTGTGCAGTCCCCCTGCTGCCGGCCCCCCTGCTGCCAGCCAGCCCCCTGCCGCACCACCTGCAGGACCACTTGCTGCTGAGTGACTCCTTAGCACTAAGAGGCCCCAGAAGATGGCAGGGTTCTTCCTGCTGCCCTGTGGGACTTCGTGGCAAAACGACGTGCATTTTCTAGAGAAGCTCATTTCCCGTGTCTTCAAACTAGCTCACACTGTCCATCGAAGACACTTTTGAAGACCAATTACTCACAAAGCATCTTCTCCCTTCTTAGGACCCCAGTCTAACTCTTATATGGTGTTGTCTGTTTTCCAATAAAGCTCTAGCAAAGATAACATGGTCTTTGTTATATGACTCTGGGGAGATGGTGTCTGTCATCCAGAGATATTCAAAGCAAGATGCAGAATTATCCTCTTAAATTGTATCCTGAAATAACTTAGGTCTGAGATCTTATCATTGTAAATGGTATTTGTGGAGCACAGTAGCTGAGTGAGGAAGAGGAATATGACCGTGTCTTCATCATGTTCATGGTCACTGTGCCCAGAATTCCAGGCACAGGTCCAACCCCTGAGAAATGTCCCACAACAAGGAGCACATGAAGAGGCGGCATCTGGGTGGACGCGGGTATTCCCAGAAAACGGTGTGTTTATTATCTGTCGCTTGTCAGTCAACACATCAGAGAAAGCCTCATTAGAGGTGGGAGGAATCGTAGGCAGCATCTGGCCAATCACCTCTGATTTTGAAGTCAGAGAAAGACAAGGAATGAAAGATTAAATAATTACTAAAATAATGCACAGTGGAACCTCCATGATTGACCACCTCCCTACACTGGCCACCTAATTCTCATAGACAGGACACACACCACATGTATACATGAGTCCAGGAGGCCTATTCCCTCTTGTTGACCATCTCCGTATGTTGACCAGTTTGTACAGTCCCTTGGGGGCTCAGCTTACAGAGAACAGGGGTTCTGCCGTCATTATAGCCACAGATGTTCAGCAAAGACCCTGGAGAGTGCACGTTTCCTGACACTAGACCTCTAAGTAAAGCGCTTCCTCTCGGCATTCTTTTGTCTTTTGTGCCTGTCTTAAACTGTTTGGTGCTGCTAGAACAAAATACTTGGTTGAAGTGCGTATATTTGGCGAGAGACTTCATATCTTGTCATTTCATGGTGGAAGGAAGAAGGGAAGGGAGCGAGAGAGAGAAAGAAAGAGGGGTTGAGAAAGAGAAGAGAGAGGGCCCAATTCACGGTTTATCAGGAACCCACTCCGTGATAACTAGCTCACTCCCAGGGCAATGGCATTAATGCCAAGAAATATGCCCATGTGGCCTAATCCTTCCTAAAGATCCTAGGTCTTGAGCCTGTTCCACTGGAGATTAAGTCTCCTATTTTGGGGTGCACACGCAAACCTTCCCAGTGTCCAAGTGTACCTGCTACTTCAGGTAATGAATTTCTTTTTACGTGTTTGAGATATGATATTTAGAATGTCATTTACAGGGCTAACTTTTGTGAATAGCAAATCCACCCTGATTCTCAGAAATGGCACAGTAATGGCATTTTCCAGGCAAAGTAATCACCCACTGTCAGTTTACATGTAATTATTGAACACCCACAAGGAACAAGGCCCTGAATGGACTGCTCTGTGGGAATACAAAGGTATAGAAGAGGGTCTCTTCCACAAAGAGGTTATAATCTACTTAGGGAGATGACAGACACATAAGAAAAATGTCAAATGGTACATAATATAAACAATATAAATATAAAAGTACTAACAAAAATAGTTTAAAAAATAGGTGACAATAATGAACCTACTAAGAAATATCAAGCAATTGTCCATGGCATATACTTAATTGTTTTAAAGATAAGTAAATTATAAAACATAACACTACTTTGTGAGGGGGGTGGAAGGTTTCTTATGTCTATGTGTTATGCAACGAAATCCAACAGCAGCTGAGGATAATACTCATTTACTTTTACTGTATCCTTAATTGTTTTAAATAAACATTTCTTCTTCATAAAACCAAATGTTTAGAAGTGCTTACTATTTTATGGGGAATATAGTCAAATCTTTCTCATGGTTATGCTCTGCTTTTATAAGCCTACCTATCAAATTCTAAACAGATTTAAAATATCTAAATTAGATAGCAGCTCTTTGTATCGCCAAAGACATCAATTTTTTTATTGAAGAATATATATACCTCTCCATCCTAGGCAACAGACATCTCTGATATCTTTAAAATGTGATCCAATTATTAAATCCTAAATTTATATTTTAATATTTTAGGATCATCCCAATTGTGTAAAATAAGGTATGCATTTGGTACATTCCAAATTAAGGATTTTTAAAAATTGCTAGCTGTTTTAGACTATACACAAAATTGTTTTTTCTCCATTTGTACAGCCAACCAAGAATTGAGAAATTAAGACAATGTTTTCCATGAAGGCTATGTTAACCAGTTTGAAGCGAGTATTTCAAATTGCATATAAAACCAGCACATCGTACCCCATAAATGCATTAATGTACACAGCTATGATTTAATTTAGAAAAGGTGTTCATAATGTTATTGTTGGATGATAATATTATGCACTACGAATGTGTCTAAATTTGTTTTAAGGCTTTTTTAAGGATGTTTCTCTAAGACCCCCATTCTGGATCGCATGGGCTGTGGGTTTCCAGGAGGGCTCATGCTTTTACCACAGTCCTGATGGACAAACCTTGAGTGGATTCAGCAACAGCCTGACTCCTCTTCAAAGAAATTGGTGCTCAAGAAGGAGCTCTGTATCTTCTTTCTGGAATTTTTATTTTATTTCATGCTACTAATAAAACAATTTATGAAACTCAACACTGACTAATGTTATTTCATATGTATTCTTTGGTGACTAAGCAGAAAACTGGCCATTTGCCCTATCAAATATGTTGGTCTTTGTCCCAAATTTAAAATTTAGAATGTATAAGGCACTCACATAACATAATCTTTTAAAATACGGTCGAACCTCCATAATTGACCACCTCTCTACATGGGCCATCTTCTTAAGTTGCCTCCTAATTTTTATTGACCAGACAAGCACCCCATGTACGTATCAGCACAGTAGGCCCGGTTCCTTCTGTTGACCACCTCTGTATGTTGACCAGTTTGTGACAGTCCCTTGGGTGCTCAACTTACAGAGGTTCTACTATATATTTGTTTATTTAACAAAGACAAGACACTATATTTAGTGTTTAGTGACTATTAGTTCATTTAATCTTCACAATTTTATTACAGACTATTATTATGGCCCAAGGACGCGCAGCCAATAGGCAGCAGAGCTTTCAATGAATGTTGTCCAGTTTCAAGATAGCTGGAATCAGAAAATAGGATGTGATTTGCCACCAGTGTCAGACTACAGAGCTGTGCTCTCATGACTCTGGGGCAGGAATAACTGAAGCACGACTCACATTTTCTCTGCATGACAATGAAGTCTGGCCCTGGTGTGGAACAAGTGTGTAAGAGTGAACAAAGACTAGAAGGGATTGCAAAGTGATTCCCAGACGCTCTACCTTCACGGACCTTTCCGAAGAGGAGAGACAAATCTCTTTGGAATGACTTTGGGCCAGAAGTGCTGTAGAGAAATTCGTCTTGGTAACTTCATGGTTTTTTGTGTCTTCGAAAGAGGCTTCCATTGTGCAAAATGTGCTCATCACAAAGACCCCACTGCAGCATGAAAACTGATTGTGAGAGAATGTGTACTGAAAAGAGCAGAACCCACAATTATCTAATCTAGACTCTGGCAACCACTTTGAAAAGAATTCCAAGTCCATGAGCAAAGGAAAGAATGTGACACGTGAGAGAGTCAAGGTTTTTAGGGATGAAACTGTTTGATTCTCTTTCCTCCATTTCCCTAATTGAGACTATGTGCTCAGTCAATGTATGCTCCTTTTAAAGTTTTAAAATTATGTTTGAAATTCCGTGTGGGGAGCTTTAGATCCTGGAACCCGAGGCACATTCTTTTGAATAATGGGAATGTTTCCAAAGTGACTCAAAACTCTGTGTGTGGTGAATAATAAGGGGGCAAACCTCGTGCAGTTCCTAAATTGGCCCTGGCACCTCGTCCTGAAAAAGCACATCCATCAGCTTCTTAGCAATCCTACCACAGAACAATTGTGTAGCCTCCCAACGTGCCTCCCCCAAAGAGTGCGCTGTATGGGTTTGCAAAGCTGGTTGAAAAAACCCCACATCTTGTCCCTGGATGGTCATTCCACCCATGTCAAGGCATATTAAGACAATATACCTCTTCATTACAAGACAAGTGTAATATAATGTCATGTTTCAGAAATAAAAACCTGCATTCTGTGCCTGGAGAGGCCAGAGTTAGGAACTGAAGAAAAGAAAAAGTGCAAGGCGGGCTCAGATGTTTTCATTCCAACACTTGCCTGGTTTACAAAAATAAACTTTTGCCTTCTCTAGACAAGTATAGGAGCTGCTGTCCCAGTCAAGGCGTAGACATTCACTCTATCTAGTGATAGATGTGTTCCCAGGGAGCCACATGGAAGGATGTGTCTAACTTCGCCGGTTCACCTGTAGCTACTTCTAGGGGACGGATCAGGAGAGACTGGTCAAAGGAGTGCAACACAGTTGGGCTTCTCTGTTTGATTTTCTTTAAACATGGAAGTTCTTTTTGGATCATTTGGCCTAGATTAAATCCAGTGCTGTCTACTCACAACAAACATCAATGGCCTCAAATTACTGTGAGTCTTCAGATTGCCATGATAAATGGGGCAAAAACATCCATACTTGGAAATGCAAGGAGAGTTCCCTAATGAGATAATGAGGTATGTCACAAGCAACCACTCGTCAAAACAAAATTCCACTAATTGGCCAAAAGAGAAACAAGAGGGGTCATAACACCTGGCCAGGGTATATAAAGGGGCCAGAGCAGGAGGAGGACATCACTCCTGACCACACCAGCTCCTCTCAACAGCCCAGCCCAGCCCCAGACACCACCATGACCAGCTCCTGCTGCGGCCCCGCCTTCTCCTCCCTGAGTTGCCAGGAAG
>CAUYPK010124102.1:0-20246 GCA_963574355.1 Loris lydekkerianus | reverse complement strand
TTACTCAGTTATTTAACCCTAAACCCTATTAGAATATGCTTTGGGTTGGTCTGTGACATGAAAGAATGGCTGTGGGATAGTTTCATCACAATGTGCCTTGGAGAAGCTCTATTTGAGTTGAGGTAACCAGAGGACCTATATCCCTCTGAAAGGAGTATGTCAAAATCTTTGGTGATATTTGAGAAATTTTCATTTATAATATTTTCTAGTATGGCTTCCATTCCTCTGGGGAATTATATTTATATAATTTGAATCAAGGCTTAACATCTATCTCCCTACTGTATCCTCGTGGTTAAAAAAGCTGTGAAGCTCATGAAAGTCTTCGTGTTCAGAATGTATCTTCCATTTTTTTCCTTCTATCTTTGAAAAACCTCTTTCTTTCAAATATAAGTATGGTTGTTAAATGTAGCATAAGATAATGTAATTTAACAATGTACCATATTTTAGAATTATATAATAGTATGTAATTCCTTGGCTCTATTTTAGAATGCTAGCGAATGCATTATGTCTAGTAAACTCAGTCTTTTCTTAAAAATAATAGTTTTCATTATTTTTCAGTGAAAAATTACTTTTATATTTGGCAATTATAGAATCAGATTTCATTCTTCTGGGAGGTGTACTAACTTATGGAGGCTGTTTAAAAATCATATAGGATAAATCAATAAAGAGTCACATTTTAAGAATATGACTTAGAAAACTGTAGTCCACTAATAAGTATGGAAATAAATGAAGATCTCTCAGCTGGGCACACACCTGTAATTCTAATACTTCAGGAGGCTGAGGCTGGTGGATTGCTTGAGCTCAGGAGTTAGAGACCAGCCTGAGTAAGGGTGAGACTCTGTCTCCACTAAAAATAAAAAAACTAGCCAAGTGTCATGACAGGCGCCTCTAGTCCCAGCTACTTGGAAAGCTGAAGCAAGAGGATCAATTGAACCTAAGAGTTTGTGGTTGCTGTGAGCTATGCCACAGCACTTTACCCAGGGTGACAGAGTGAGACTCTGCCTCAGATGAGAACAGGCAATGCCTATTTCTTCAGAGATGGTGTAACAAGAGGGTTACAAGCTGTAACAAGCCACCATCACGCATGTTTGGCAGAAAGTCAAAGTTAAGTAGCGGAGTGGGAAAACTTTGTGGTGGAAGAAAAGGCAAGGCTTCAAGGATGCTGTAATCAGAGGCTATTGGCAGGGGATGCTGAGACCTTCTAATGATAAGTGGTGCGTCCTCTGGGATTGGTTAGTGGAGCAGCATTTGGCTTTCTCCCCTAACCATTTTAACCAAGAACTAACTTAAAATTTGGGTAATTTTCCCCTTTGTCATATTGTTCTAGATATTTGTACTCTTATCAGTAAAGATAAGCCTGGCTGGTTTGCTCCTTTTTCTAGTTAAGGAGGATTCTTGATTATCTGAAGTAAATACGGAGTAGAAATCAATTTTTGATACATTAAAATTATAACTCAGTAAAATGATATAATCGCAAACAACTTTCATTGCTTCTGAGAAAGATGAAGAGATGGACACTCTTGTCTGCTAGTTTCAAGGATCATAAACACGGTGTGCTTTGAAATTTCTATTCTCTTAAATGGAACCAAGCAAAGAGCATTCTAGAATACTTTTTCATTTTGCTGTGGCTCCATGTATTTTTTGCAAACCATAATAGTCCACAAAGTAGAAATAACCTAGCTGCTGCCTTCTTGTCCCCAGATCTGAAAATCTGTTGTGTTAGATATGGGTAAATAAAGAAATAATACTGAAAAAATTGGTGCAAGGAAATTATACTAGTGGTGTTTTCACTTTCTTGAGATAGACCATCCTGACATGGTTGTTAACAGTAATTAGTAAGTGATAAGTAAAACAATAAGATGTCCGTTTGTAACTAACCTTGCCAGACTCCTGATGTTGCTCTAACCCCCATCAGTCTGTCAGGCTAATTAGGGGATTAGACAGCCATTAATAGCTTTATACCTGTGAGACAAGTGGCCTATTAGAAATCCTATAGAGTTAACGGGGCTGTATTGAGATGTGAATGCCTCGTATCCCAAGGGCAGAATCCAATAGCAAAAAAGAAAGTAGTTCTTCAACTGTTTACTCAAAGGCTACTATTTGCACCTCTTTCTTCTACTGTGCTACTCAGATTTTATCATCTAGTGGCTCAAGGAAGCATTGTATATAAATCACACAATTTCGTCTTTTACATGTGTTACATGTCTTTTTATGCATTCATGAATATTCATGTAGGTAGCTTATAATTATAAACCATACCAGCATCTACCTTACCTTTGTAGCCTCTCATTTTAACAATGAAGAATGTATATTAGCTTACTTGTATTTTTCCCCATGTAAATCATCAGCAACTCATTCTGGTTTGTATAATGTGGGTGGTTAACCATTAATAGTTAGAAAACATAACTTTCCAGTGCACTTTGGAGACATTATTGGGCTGATGATAGCTTAGATAAAATTATTTCCATTTTGAGTGTGGCAAATTTATATGAAAGCACTACATATGTTCTTGGCCTTAGCTCCCAACTCTGAACTTTTGCAGTAAATAGAGACAAGGTGTTAATTACGAGAACTGCCAATCCAAATGAATAATGGAGTGCTGGAAATAGCATGAGTGAGGGCTTGACCTTCTGTGTCAAAGGGGAGCTCCAATGATGAAGTCTTAATTTTGGAACTATGACTACAGAATTACAAGAATGTTGGAGGCAAAATGATAGTGGGCTCTTTTTTAACTCATTCAACTTCAGGTGATTGGTTTTAAATACTGTCAGGCAATGTTTAATGAAAGGGTTATCAAGAATACAAAATGAATAAATGTCACAGCATATACTATCTCTTCAACCCCTTAAAGTGGTAACTAAATATTAAATGAGAATAGATGCTTTGTAAGGGCCATTCCTAAACAATATTATATTATTGTTATAATATTATATTAATATATATTAATATAATAATATAATATTATATTAATATATAATAATATAATATTATATTAATATAATAATATAATATTATATTATTAATTAATAATCATATTATTAATTATTAGTTATATTATTAATATTATATTAACATATATTAATATAATGTTATATTAAGCAAAAATATTTATTTATTTATTTTTAGGTAATTTCAAAATAAACGCACAATAATTACTTTTTTCTTAAGGAAACATGAAGGGAAATGTCCAGTTTCAAAAGAAAACACACCGTTGTCCTACCCTAATATCTCTTTCAGGGTCTAAAGCTGTATGGCCATATAGATTTCTCCACCAGCTTGAACCGTAGACATTGGTGTTCAAACTTAAAAACCTTACAGGAGTTATGACTACATAAAAAGTTTAAATGAAATTCTAAGTGAGCCCAACTGTATCAGAGATCTTGAGTTTCAAGAAATAAGGATGGCTTCAAAATCAAACAGATGATAAAAATACTCACGCAGCTCAACCATCTCTTCAGAGCTATGTTGGCTGAAGATCCGTGAACCGGCACTGGCTGATTTCATCCTTTCTTAGCTAAAACATAAGTGGTTCAATTTGGGATATGTGAAGAGTCTTTTCAGGGGCACCAAGAACTTATCTTCAACACAGAAGGGTTTAGGAGTCTTCTTTATCCTGTCTCTTCCAACCTCTGTGAAGGCTGGTCCAAAGTGTCCCATGGGGGGTCTCTGAGACAGCACCTGCTGGCTCGTTACCCAGTTCCCTGGCCCTCTGTTCTCTCAGCCTCTGCAGATATCTCACTTTCAAGCTCTCCACTTGTCGGGGCACTGCCCTGACCAAGACGAGTCTGAGGAACCTTTCTTGCTGTATGTAAACTTGGATATGCAGCCATAAAAACAGCTTTATAAGCACGCTGAGCAAGCTGCTCTGAAACACACAATTCAGCCACCTTTCTGCCACTTTTCCAGTAGACACCTACCTGTGTGCAGAATCCAACACTCTCAGCACCAGCTGCTGGGGCTCCCATGCAGGTGAACTCCACGGAGGACTTACAGAGATTTGCCACATGTGAAGTCCAGTTCTGAAATTCCATTCTAGTTTACTTGGATTTATGATCTAAATCTCTTAAGGTCACTGCTAGAAACAAGGAATTGAATTCATTTGGTGTGCTGACAATGACCATGGATGGAGATGGGTACCCAAATACCCCTTCAGGAAATCTGGCCAGATCCTCTGAATCCAAATGTTCTACTAATTCAATACATATTATCAAGTTGTCTACGCAGAGGAGAGTCTCTCTCCACAACAGAGCCGTGATACGATGTAACAGTCAAATCCAGTTCCTGGGGCTACAGAAATGCCCCAGGATGGGAGCCAACTTTCTCCTTTTCCATGGTAATTTATCCCCATCCTTGTCTACTCCAACAAGCAATTCAATGCTTGGAAACACTTTTAACTGTTGATAAGCAAAGTATCACCACATCCCAGGGCTGCAACCTTCTTGAGTTCATGAGATCCACTGAATCTTTAATGAACCGGTAACAGAGGCTTTAACTGAATTACCAGCACACTGGGACTTCCATCAACCACGTTATTACACTGTATGTCCTTTCCTTGTTCTAAGTTTCATTGAAACAAAAATGCAGATTTATTCTTCAAGCTCTAATTGAGATAACTGCAGCAACTCAGCATGGATGATGAACAGGCCCAAGTGAAGATGGAAAAGTCTAAGCAAAACATATTAAAAAGTTGTCTTCCTCTTTTAGCCAGGCCAGGTAAACTCAACCACTTCAGCTGGGGGGACACAGTGGGTGGGGAAGCAGGTGGGAGTTTGGCATTATTGTGGTCGCCTCAAAGACAGCCTCCTTCGATGTATACACAATCTGCAGTGAGGCTTGTGTATCTCCATGACCTAGTTCAGGGTAGTCCAAATCTGAAACCTTTAACCAGGCAATTCTATTCCTGATTCTAACTTGACAACTAAGTTGGGAAGTTTTTCTTGACTATAAGGTATTCTTGCTAAATGGCGTAATCTAGTCACCATTTAGACAGGCTATCAAATTATAAATCTTTGAGGTTTTAAAAATGTTTGGAAACCTGCATCATCTGTGTGGATTCTTCTGAAGCTACTAATGACCTCGGACTATGAGAATAAGAAATAATTCAATCAGGCTAATACTGCTAATGGCCTATTTGTGTTAGAAAGTAGTTTTGGCTTTGGCCAAATTTTTGCCTTTTGTGGGGAGAAAGCTCTGGGTTGAACATAGAATAAGACAGAGGAAAATCTTGTGACATTTATGGAAGGCCGACTTTACAAGGTCATACTAAATCTTTATGACAACTTCACGGGCTAAGTCCCATTGTTATAGTTATTTTAATAGATGAAGCATCTAAAGCATAAGAAGTAAAGTAAGTTCCTCAAGAACTCTGTTCTCTTTAAGTGTCTGGGTTTAGGTATTAGTCTCGTCATCTGGAGTATGTTACAGGGATTCATTGTAGTCACTTATTTTCTCCTAAGCTCCAGACACTGTGACTTTGGTTTTTCCAGGGTCTTTTACTCAGCTTAAGTCTGGTCTGTGTCTAGGCTGATGTAAATATCTAGTTGTTTCCACCCAACTGCAATACTCCCAGGTAGGTAAACTGAGCAGTCACACACCCAGCTCTCAAAGCACAAACATGTTTATCGTAATAAGGAAAAAGTAGCACCTTTCTCCACTTTGATTCCAGGATAGGGATTTCATATCTGGACGCCCCCTTCCAAGCTGTTGTCTTTGTTTATTTTATGTTGCTGTAACACAAAACCTGAGACTGGGTGATTTATCATGTGCAGAAATGCGTTGCTCTCAGTTCTGCAGTGTGAGAAGTCCAGGACAGGGGGCCACCGTCGGTCAAAGTCTTTCTCGCTTCTTTATCTTATGACAGAAGGTGGGAAAGGAGAGGGAGAGAGAGGATTGGAAGGAGAGGAGAGGGAGAAAGAGAGAGAGACCAAGAGAAAGAAACCAAAGGGGCTCAAAATCCCCCTTTTATAACAAACCCACTCCTGCATTATTCCTTAAACACCCCGTAAAAGTTCCACCTACCAACACATCCACATTGAGGCTCATATTTTAAACACATGAACTTTGGGAGATGTATTCAAACCACAGGTGTTGTCAACAAAAATTGAAACAGAAAAGTTTGTCTGGGATGGTAGCTTAGCCATTGCTGCATCCCTGGCAAAGATTCTTGTTCTGAGGACATAACAGAGTTAAAGTTTGGTTTTAGGGAATCACCTGAACATATTTTTTCTCAGCCTAAGCAAGTTACCAAGTATTAACACTATCACAGTCTATTTGGCTTATTTTTGTGTTTTAATTGTCCATCTTCCCCAAGAATAGCCTATGCACTTGGGGATTCACTTTCCTACACTTCGTATCCATAGCATGTTTTATATATGTGGTTGCAGGCCTAGATAAAAACACAACACCAAGTTAAATATAACTTTTAGAGAATTTCAGAAAAGTTAAAATTTATCTGGGCATCATGGGTTTTCATATGCTGAATCCAGCAACCATGCTCTCTAGAGCTCTCATTTAGAAGTGAGGAGAGAGGTGAGTTACTTCTTACTGGCTAAACCATCCTGTTTAGGTAGGTTAATTTGATAAGAATGGAAAGTAAAGAATCTATCTTCAGATGGGTGCAAAGATTTTTCTAACTCATTTGTTGAAAACTGTGTATTTAGAAAACTAGTTTTTTCAGAGTAAATATCTAAACATACTTAGTATGATTTCTATAGTTCCTTTTCCTAAGGTAAGATGATCACTATGGTAGTTTTAAGAAACTTGCCCTTTTTATTTAGGATTAAGATATCCCATTAAAAAAGCAGAATTTTCTTAAGCATCAGTATTTTTTTAAATTTAAATTTTTAATGAAAATCTTTCTGAAGTGTATTTTGCACTATCCTGACTACTTGAAAGTGATAAATTACACATGATTGCCTCTGGAAAAACCAGTCTTATAATTATTCATATAAATTGTTTGGGTCATTAACATGGAGTATGGCCCAGAATCTACTGGTGTGTGTGTGTGTGTGTGTGTGTGTGTGTATGTGAGATTAATTTTCCTGTTTGTGAACAGTCTCACTACAATGCTCTTGTGATTGTTTGCAGCTATTTGCTCCCCCCTCCGCTCTCCTCCTGGGAGCTAGAGCTCATTACCACCAGTGAGCTCCAACTCGTGAGTCGTAGCCTTGATTTAAAAACAGGTGTGTGGGTAAAGAAACGAGGGAAGTTAGCCCATTTGCCTTGTGCGGCTGTCTTTCTCACGGCTGCTTCCGATTCCTGCCTGCACTTTCAGGATTATGGTTGGCTCTTCATAAGAGGTCTTTGGTTCTGTGTTTGTCAGTTTTACTTCCCACGACATGTTCTACTTGTAGCATTTTACAAATTCTGTAAAATATCAATAGATGCCTCAAGACAAGCTTCCAAGATGGAAAAATTTGAGAGATAGTAGGCGAAAAAAGTTAAATGTGGGCTCGGCGCCTGTTGCTCAGTGGTTAGGGCCACATACATGGGGCTGGTGGATTTGAACCCAGCCTGGGCCTGCCAAACAACAACTACGACAACAAAAACAACAGAAAAAAAATAGCAGGGCGTTGTGGCGGGTGGCTGTAGCCCCAGCTACTTGGGAGGCTGAGGCAAGAAAATCACTTAAGCCCAAGAGTTTGAGGTTGCTGTGAGCTGTGACGTCACAGCACTCTGAGGGTGACATAGTGGGACTCTGTCTCAGAAAAAAAAATTTTTTTAAACAATTAAATCTGTAAAAACTTAAAGTTGTCTTTACAGTGACTTTCATACACTAACACCAGCTGTTTAACATGAGATATAGCAAATTTCCATCTTATCTGTGCATGCAGTGGCTTTAGTGAAGGTCTCACTGGATACCTCAGGAAGTTCTCTTATGACTTACAGTAGCCTTGTTAACCTGGAAGCTGTGCACGGAAATAAAAATCTTAAACGTAAGTTTCATTCTAAACACTTAGAGAAGAAATGAAATGTAGGAAAGTGATTTATAGCGGGATAAAATTAATGTATTAATAGTAGGGATAAAATTAATGTATGAATTTTATGTATTCAAGTCATTCCTCCTTGGATACAGTTCTTTGAAAATAACAGCAAGAGTACAAATCTTCAGAACAATGATTGGGGGGAAGGCTTCTTCTTTTAAAACTAAAAGGTTACATTTTTGACTGCTGAAACATTACAAAGGAGTAATATGTCAAAGTTTAGAACTCATAAACTATTATAACAGAACTTCGTCCTCTCTGGACAAACTCAGTATGAAGATAAAACAAACATGAAATAGAATCCATGGCCTCAAATAGAAACTTCAGCATACAGGCAGGCTGATAAATTGTATATTCTTCCTTTTGAAACTGCCATTTTTCCTCTTCTGCTCTTAAAAATATATATTTTAGATGAATATTTTTGCTTTTAATCAAGTGTTTTGATATTATGTTGTCATTTCTTTGGGAGTCATTACCACTAAGTATTGAAGGAAAGGACTGTTACATTTGAGGAAGAGAACTCTTTAATATTTGGTTTAAATATGTCTGCCATTTGCCTTTGTTTAAACCCACAGCCACATACAAAATTATATATTTGTATTAATTATAAGATATCTAATAGTGTATGACAATGCCCTCAGTGCCCTGTCTCACAGCTTTATCAATTTTAGATCATAACTTACATAGTTCATCCTCTTTGGATACTTGTTGCAAAGAGGAATTGATAACTGCCTGCAGCTCCAGGGCAGGGCCCACTGGACTCTGCATCTTGAGTGGTCTGTGTAGACAGGTTAATTCTGATAAAATAGCCATACTTCTAAAGTGTTCTGCCTATAGTATTTAATTCTCACAATAAAATTATGTGAATACTTTCATGATTGTCATTTTACAGGTAAGGAAACCAAGGCATACTTGCCCAAAGTCACACAATAAATGGCAGAGCTGGACTATGAATCTGAATAATCGGATTCTAAGAGGCTATTCTTAATACCCATTAAGAATGGGAAGCTGGGAAGGACACTTAGGTTATTCATGAAACTTCTTTACTTCCAGAACCTTCCCATGGATTTTCTTGAGGTAATATAATCACTAAACCAAACCTTACCTTCATGAAGATGTACACATTTTCATTTTTTGTTTTTACTTCTGTCTGAATTTTAGTCTATTCTGTCTATTCTTTCATGCCCCTGGTTCCTCTCCTTTCCTCTCTTCTCCTCCCCTACCCTCCCCCGTTTTCCCTCCCCTTCCCCTTCTCTTCCTTTTTTTGACAGTGTCATTCTGTTGCCCTGGCTAAAGGCTCAAGTGAAGGAGTACAATCTAGCTCACAGCAACTTCTGGGTTCAAGTGATCCTCCTGTCTCAGTCTCCTCATAGCTGGAACTACAGGCAGGCGCCCCACCATGCCTTATTCAATTTTTCTATTTTTAGTAGAGCCTGGATCTCATTCTTGCTCAGGCTGGTCTCCAGCTCCTCACTGTAACCAAATCTCCTGCCTCAGCCTCCCACAGTGCTAGGATTACTCCAACATGCCTCTAATTCTTATCTGTCCTGCTATTAAGAAGCCCCAAATATAGACATCCTACTTTCAAACATTCAATTATTGATAATTATTTTGGGGAAAAAAATTCTTGCTTTTTTCTGTTTTAGGAGGAAATGTACATGAAAGTATTTCATCAAAATGTCTTAAATGAACTGTGTAATATAAGGAAGCATTTGGCGTTGCTAACTACTGTAGTCCATTGGAATTCTCACTCTGAAAATTGCCATGTGATCTTGAACAAGTTACTTAACTTTTCTGCACCTTAGTTTCCTTATCTATAAAATGGCATTAGTAATGCAATTTCTGTCTAAGGGCATGAACATCGAATGAGGTCATGCCTCAAGTTCTCAGCATGGCACTTGGTTGTTCTCAGCACAAGTGTTAATTATCCACGTCTTCCATACTGACTGATGTACAGTGAGCAGGTCTTTTTAGGTCCCCAGTGGGAAGTGTAATGTGGGCCCAGAAATCATGGTGAAATGTTTCCAATTAAACAGGCAAAAAAAAAGAAAAAAAAAGAAAAAGAAAAATACTCACTGAAAAGACAAATCTGTTAATTTTGTAGTGAATAAATGTCGATGGCACTGGATAGCTCATTCAGTGTGACACACAGTAGGACAAAAGTTGCTAGTTAGACTAGACTCTCAAAAATGCAACAGCGATAACACAAAGATAAACAAAAGCCCTACCATATAACGTTCTGAGATCTAGTATCTTTGTAGTCATATGTATGTAGATGTCATTCACGCCACTTGTCACATTAAATTGGTATTATAATTTTGCTTGGTAACATTGATAAAAAAATTTTATCTTTGTGCCTGAAATTGTATATTTATTTGTGAACCCCACACACTGCAATTAAATTATAAAGGCAATTTTATTTGGGTAAGAAATGTAGCTGGTGATGAGCCTGGGTTCCCCTGTCCTTTTCTCTCCCTGGAGTGTTAGACAACCCAGACTCACAGGTGTCACCTCCTGTCATCTCACGGGCAGCTTTTCTGTGCTTAGCTTTTCTTAAAAGTATTTTCCATTTTGTTTTATCAAGCTCATGGGTATACATGCATTTATGGGCTTATTTCAGTTCCAGCATCCAAAAAAATGTTAGGCAATTTACCAGTCTAAAAATAAATAGATGCTCGATGGTCTACAATCTCTACATGTTAAAGATCAAGTCTTCTAGACTTTTACTGTCTCTGTTCTGACCTAATTAGTCTTGAACTTTTTTTTTTTTTTTTGAAACAGAGTTTCACTATGTTGCCCTCCGTAGAGTGCTATGGTGTCACAGCTCACAGCAACTTCCAACTCTTGGGCTTAAGCGATTCTCTTGCCTCAGCCTCCCAGGTAGATGGTACTGCAGGTACCTACCACAACGCCTGGCTATTTTTTTGTTGCAGTTGTTTAGCTGGCTGGGGGCCGGGTTCAAACCCGCAACCCTCGGTGTATGTGGTTGGTGCTGTAACCACTATGCTACGGGAGCCAAGTCTAATTAGTCTTATTCTTAATGAATTTGTGGAGATATTATTTTGAAAGGCTTTAAAAACTACCTGACCTTTAATAGTCCCATTTGTTCATATTTTCCAAATAAAAATTAGTCTTTGTGACTATGTGAAGAATTTGCTTTTGAGCATTGCGAACCATCTCAGAGGTGATGCACTGGACACTGAGCTCTTTTCATGTTTGATGAAAGTGGTTCCAGACTTTTCTCGAGGGGGTGCCGGGGATCTGAGGCAGAGCCAGGAATGGCACCACATAGAGGAGAGAGGTTAAGCTACCACGTCGCCAGGGCTTCGGGGCTGCCTCTTAGTTTTCAATGAGAATAAATGGGCTTTTATTTGTTTTGCACGTTGGGATTCTAATTTTTAAAATGGAGATATAATTCACATAACTTAAAGTTTGCTATCTTAAAGTGTATGACTTGGTTGTGTTTAATATGCAGTAGAACCTCCATAGTTGATTTGAACCTCCTGATTTGAACCACCTCCTTGAGTTGACCTAATTGTCACAGACAGGACATTCACCGCATGTGTGTATCAGCACAGTAGGCCTCCTTCCTCGTGTTGACCACCTCTGTACGTTGACCAGTTTGTTACAGGTCCTTGTGTGGTCAACTTAGAGATGTTCCACTGTGTTTACCAGGTTGTAATTGATCACAGTCATCTGATTCAAGAACGTTTTCATCAACCCACAAAGAAACCCTATACCCATGATCAGTCACTTTCCGTTTTTCCCTCTCACTAGTCCCTGGAAATCACTAATCTACCTTTTTCAAAAAAATTTAATTTAATTTAATTTTCTTTATTAAATCATAGCTGTGTACATTAATGCAATCATGGGGTACCATGTGCTGGTTTTATATACAATTTCAAATATTTTCATCACCCTGGTTAACATAGCCTTCCTGGCTTTTTCTTAGATTTGTCTATTCTGGACATTTCGTAAAAATGGAATTATACAATATGAAGCCTCTTGTATTTGATTTCTTTCATTTAGCTTAATGTTTTCAAGGTTCGCCCATTTTACAGTATGAATCAGTCCCTTATTTATTTTTATGGCTAAATATTTCATCATTTGTCCAGACATCCGTTGGTAGACATCTGGGCTCTTTTTGCTTTCTGACTGTTAGAAATGCTACCGCTATGAATATTTGTTTAAATGAACATATATTTTCCACTATTTTGAATACACACCTAGGAATGAAATTGCTGGTTCAAATTGCACCACTTTATATTGCTACCAGCAAGAAAATTATTTACTCTCAAGTCAGCAAGGTGAACTGAGGATAAACAATTTTCTTTGGAAAAATGGAACCGGGGATAATTTTTAAAAATCCTTAATAGGTGAAAATGGAAAATCATTTGAATTCAGGATGGACATATGTTTATCACCTCGTCACCATCATCTCTGGAAAATTTCCTGGTGCTGATGTCTGACTTTAGCTGCTGCACTTGAACTTCTTCCCTGGTCACGTGAAGAACTGCAATGATTCGAAGTCCATGGCTCATCTGCTTAGGTCTGTCCTCTCTCCCTGCCCCAGCACAGCCCTCTTCCCTCTACTTCTGTAAATATCATTTAATTTTGTTCATTGCAAGGCTTAACTTAGATGTTGTCTAAGTTTTTCCTGACTAGTCCAATTTCTAGTTAGATAAAACTTTTATCCCCCTAGTACCTGGTCTACCCATGTTGGTTTCAATCATGTTGTCTAATATTGATGGTTTTATTCATGAGTATATAAGTTTTATCTTTGTAGCTCTGAGGACCCTGCCTGGTATACTATTCGTTTTGCTTTTCCAAGATGTATATGCCATTATTTTGATTACTGTGTCTTTAGGCAGTGAACAGGGAATTACCATTTTTAAGCACCCCTTAAGTTCTAGCTTTGAAGGTATAGGGTTATAGTTATTCTTTATCATAATCCTGTGAACTACCTACTTGTATTTTCTTGTTGTTTGGGGGAAATTGAAGCTGAGAGAGATGTTTGCCAAATCACATGGTCTGTAAATGACAGAGATAGGATTTGAGTACAGATCTGACCCAACAATCTTCTAAAGATTGATTACATTTTAAAGGTTTCAAACTACTTGGAAAAGCTTTTTAAAACACATTAGGTATGTATATATCTGGGATTGTTTAAATATGAGGGTTCCTAGAATTAAAGGAAAGAACTACATACACTTTTGCAGCTCTTTGTGATCTTTAGACTCTGATTTTAACAGGTGATGCTAAATTTCCTTTTTCCTAAACAGAAGCTGCTGTAAAGAAAAGGTCTGATGTGGAATATCAACATAATTCAATGTTTTGAATACTATTTCCTTTAGAAAATGCTAAAAACATTGGATCAATGCTTACCCTAGCATAGCCTCTGCATGTACTATAATACTGCAGGATTTTGAAGTCCACTGCAGGATAAATGAAGTTTTTATAGTGACCAAACATAATTTTCCTGTGTTATTAAAGGCATATTTACACTGCCTTTTCTATCACCTTTGGTTTGTAATAATGACTCACGAAACTCTTGACATGTGAATACCTTATACCAACATAATTGACACATTTATAATTTTGAAAGGACAAGAACCAGCATTATATGTAGAGGAAGGAGATTTAGGCTTGGTTCTCATGTTGCAAGAAGGGAGAAGTGCAGGTTTGGATAATCCCTTCAATCTCTCCAGAGTCCAGGCTCTTCAGTTATAAAATTGTAAGGTTAACAATCATCTTACTGAGGAAATCCTAGAGAACAAACCCTATACTACAGAGATTTGCCTGCTCTGAGATGCTTTTTAGAAAATTGGCAGTCGTCTTTAATCATTCATCGACCGGAGGGCAGGGCCACAGTGGGTGAATTGAAATGCTTCTTGGTCTTAATTTTCAAGTTCCTTTCTGACACTTCAGGATGGGTTAAATGGTTCTGAGCACCCTAATGCCACACAAAGCTTCCCTCACTCCAATCATTATGAAACCTTCACAGATGCGGGCCAGAAAGATACTGTGTGAGAGTTGGAAAAATGAAACTGTAAATGCCTTCCAGCTGGCATGCTTAAATGTTCTTCCTCTCATTGGAGGCACGTTCAGGTTAATTTCAACTGATGCCTGATACATCATCCAAATGTTACTCAAGATAATGGGAGGCATTTTTTTCTTTCCTAGTGATGAACTCAGATAAGACAGTGATTATTGAGAAACAAGTAACTAATGTTCCTCAATTGAAAAAAAAATAAGATACCATTATAAAAACACAGAAGTAAATTATACCATCTTAAAAAAAAAAAAAAAAAAGGGGAAAGCTGTAAGCTCAGGATGTAAAAAGCGTAAGGCTAATTACATACATGCATATGGTGTCGATTCTAGTTTAAGTACTGAGGGAGTTAACACCTTCATGGCCAGTTGGGTTAGGTCATGCCATTTACATCCTGCTGTTCACAGTAATAGTGATCAGAAATGGGCTGCCTGCCATCCCTAAATGCCAGATACAGACCATATGGCCACAGAGAAACATCAATTTTTAAAAAAATAACTGTTATCTCATGATTTAACATACTCGATATCTCATTTTAAGGCGTGCAATCCCTAGCATGCTTTCTTAATTTCCTTAAGTTCTTGTTCTAGGCCTGGCATTGCTCTGGCTGCATGTCAGCTGCGTAATGTGAATGTGAAAAGAAGCAAAGAGCTGTGTCTTAGTCTGTTTTCTGTTGCTTACAATACAATACCTGCAACTGGATAATTTATGAAAAAGAAATTTATTTTTTACAGAAATCGAGGCTGAGAAGTCCAAGGTTGAAGGTGTGCCTCTAATAGGAGTCTTCTCACCGGTGAGGACTCTCTGAGGAGTCCCAAAGTAGCTCAGGGTATCACTTGGCCAGGGAGATGAGCATGGCAGCTCAGATGACTCCCTTCTTATAAAGCCACAAGTCCCACTCCCCTGATAGCCCATTGATCCATAAACCCATTAGGGGATTAATCCATTTATAAAATCAAGGCTGTCATGACCCAATCACCTCCTAAAGTCTTCACCTCTCAGTGCCACCATATTGGGATTTGTTGTGCCAGCATGATAACAAAATCACGTGTGCTAGAATCTATCTTCTCCACTTTGGGTGTTGTCCTCCATCACATGATAGCTACTCTCTTTATAGATGACAGAATTACAGAAAGGAAAACATAAAGGGGCTGACAAGCTTTTCCTGTACATAGATATATATAGTACTCGTTTGCTATAGGGTGATTTCATAAAAGGAGAGATTAGAAAAAAGGGACTCATGCAGTGTTGAAGCAGGAAAGGATCGCAGAGCTCTTCAGGTTCACTCCTGTGTTGAGTGACTTGCTCAAGAGCATGTGAAAGTATGGACAGACACTATCTATAATGTCTGGCCTATAGGCTTTCATAATGGTGCTTTTTAAACACCTCTGATAAGTTCATGAGACTAAAAATAAGTTCTTAAAAAATCATTTAGAATGGTTGGTTGAGAAATCATTTCAGTGTGCAACAAATAAGCAGACCTAAGACTTGGTGATTAAAAACTATAATAAATCCAATACATATTTTGGGGACAATTTGAATACTTTTAAATACGATTTTATTTGTTAATTGAATCACTCCACTCAATAAAATTTTTTTGTATCAACTTAACAGTCATTTCATAAATCCCCTTCAATATATAAACTAAAAATAATATATTTTGCATGATCTGATGAGAGATTTCTTCATCTGTAAAACAAGCCTATGTGATTCCAAGTTCCTTTCAGCTTCAGCAGATTATAATTCTAAAGTTTTCTGTTCACAATGAAGCAAAGGGCTCAAAGGGAAAGAACTAATTTCATTTTCCCATTTGTGCAAAAAATCTTTTGCAGATTTGTTGAATTTTCAAGTGTTTTTTTGAAGCTGTGATCAGCTGACTTCAAGGTAGTTCCAGATTCAGTTTTTGCTGAAAGGTTAAAAAAGGTAGCATATATAGTTTTGGTTAAAAAAGGTATCATATATAGTTTGGTTAAAATTACTTTTTTTGTTAAAGAAAGTTTTATAACTTCAAATTATACCTAGATATTTCAGAATACCATTCTCCAGATAAGTGTTTAGACATTTCTACCTTCTGTTGACAGAAACATTATCCATTTGAGTTTTCCTGAAATTCTGCCTTAAATACTGTGAAAGAAAGGCCTTTGAGACTATTTGCATCTGTGCAGAACTTTTTTTCTTTTTCATTTTTGTATGTGACTAGCAATGCATTTTAAAAGCATTTAAATTTACTCCATACAGACTGAAATTGCATTAGGCTTTAAAAAAAATCTCTATTTTCATATTTCAATTTGTGATTAAACCAATCTCTGATATCAGACCATCAGGAGGGATAGGTAATAAAAATGAGAAATATAGCCCCAAGTTATAGAACTTTTAGTTACAAAGCAGAGTAAAAAATTGAGCTCAGAAGCCTACACTTAAAAGTTAGAGCTAAGTTAACTGATTTATTTAAAACGTGTTTTCTAAGTTCAGTTTTCATATGATTAGAAAATACTCAGGGATTTAAAAGAATAAAGAGAAATGATTCTTAAAGAACATAGTAGGAATTACAATAAAAATTTATCATTAAATTTCAGGAAAGTTATTGCTCACTTCATTTTTTTCTTTGTCAAAGCTTTTAGAGCATGTTAGGGCAACTATTCCATTAATTTCATGCACATTTGGAAATACCACTGACAACATATGATAAAGATTTTGGATAGTAAAAATAAAGGAATTTTATTCTCTAATACCATTCTTTAATGAGAAGAACCATTTTTTTTTCCTAAAGAAATGGCTGATTCTAGGGCTGAGAGAAGGAACAAAGAAGAAAAGCATATAGCGTCTTGTAGTCCCCATGCTCTAAACAAAGTGCTCAAAAAATAAAATCATGTGGTATGTCACAGGGACACACGAGCCAAATTCAAGGAGCTTCCAATGGCCAAAGCTGAATAATTTGAGCAAAAAAATATAATAAATAGCACAGTTTTGTATTTATAGTCCAATGTGTAAAATAAATATACATACTGTATATGAGAATAGATGAGCAATACTTCTATATATAAATGGGTGAGTAAATAAGTGAAGCAGAGGCAAATCTCTTGTACAAAAGAATTGCAAATAATTTATGTGGTGATTCTCCCTTCAAGGAGGTTCATCTTAACTCCCTACCCCTTGAATGTGTGTTGCGGCCAAATGACTTGCCTCCAGAGAGTAGGGTATTGAAAAGTTAAAAGAAATGTGTACTTTACAGTGAAGACATCTGTTAATCACTACCACAGGTGGGTCATCAATGTCAATGTCATCAGAGATAAGTCATGGACGGCATGTCCCCCTTTGATATGATGTAATAAGAATGACACTTTACCGTCAGGTCTTTCTTCCCCATAGTTTCAGGCTTAGACAGAAAATATTAAACAAACTTGATGTGAGGGACAGTCTACAAAATACATGTCCAGTACTTCTTAAGAGTGTTAGGGTCATGAAAAATACAGAAAGTCTGTGAAACTCACAAACCGAGGAAACCAAAGATCCTTGATGACTCAATATGATGCATCTCTGATTAGATCCTGTAACATATTAATAACAAGGACAATATGAGAGAAAAAGTGAATGAGATTAGAATTTAAGTATGGAGTTTAGTTAATAATATTATATCAGTACTAGCTTATTAGTTGTAACACATGTGCAAAATTAATGTAAGATATAAATACAGGGGAAGCTGGGTATAGGGCACATGGGAACTCCCTTATTTTTATAATTTTTCTATAAGTTTAAATTTTTTTAAATAAAAAGTTTATTAAAAAACGAATGATTTCCTTTACTAAAGTTTCCAAAAGGTTGCTTGTTTTGTTTGGCGTTTTCTATTTCATTATGTCTTATTTACAAAGACGTGTGGAATACCAGGCAATAGAAGAGTCGCATGATGGAGGTACTTAGCATGTGTGTCAGATAGAGAAATCAATTGTTTCAAATTATATCGCCCTCTGCCACAAAGCTCAAATCACTTTATAGAGTCATCACTCATTCCGTAGTATGATAAAACTTACGAAAGTGTGTTGTAAATTGTAGAAGGGTATAAAATGCCTGCCGTTGTTAACATTCCTTCACAGTTACTATCCTCTTTATTCTTGAGTGCTCAACAATGCTTTGGTTGCTAGAGGGAGTTTCTTTGGTTTAGGGAATTCTTACCTTTATAAAATTAATGTAAAAAACATTCCATTTATCCTCATAAAATACCACTTAATGTGATTTTAATTATACCGTAGCTCTCCTTTATGCATGGCTGCACTTCCAAAGGTTTCAGTCATTTGATAACGTAAACAATGGTTTGAAATATTAAATTTAGAAGTTTGAATTTGCATGCCCTTCTGAGTAGTGTGATGAAATCTTGCGCCATGTAGCTCCTTCCTCTGTGGACATGAATAATGTCTTCATCCAGTATAGCCATCCCTTAGTAACTACTTCATTATCAGATCTATAGTTGCAGTATCATGCTCATAGTGCTTATTCAAGTAAAGTATCACAAGAATGGAAAAGCAAATAGCTAATATACTCAATACTAAAATGAAGCCAGTAGGCAATCTAATACATGGCCACATAGGAGGAAAACTGAATTCAACTCAAGGTGGGGAGAGGGGAAATGAGGGAGGGGTAAGAGGACAGGAGGGAGGTGATGGGTGTGCTCCCATTTAATGGGCACAATGTTAGGGTACATGGCACACCGTTTGGGTGTAGGACACATCTATAAGAGGGACTCTACCTAACAAATGCAAACATTGTAACCTAGCTGTTTGTATTCTCACATTAACCTGAAATACAAAATAAAATATTAAAAAAAAATAGCCAAACTCTTCACCAAAGTAGATTCCTACTGGCATTGTATGAGAGTTCCAGGTTCCTTCACATCCTACTAACACCTGTTCCAAAATTCAGGCATTCTTACCCATCTGTAATTATATCTCATTGTGGTTTTAATATGCATTTCTCTAATGTCCATTGCTAATCAAATCTTCCTGAGCTTATTTGCCATCAATAGGTCTTCTTTGCTCAAGTGTCTGTTCCAACCTTTTGTATGTTTTCTTTATTGAGTTGTTCATGTTCATAACTTTTGAGAATTCTTACAAATGCTGGATGCAAGCCCAGATATATTAGATACATGCTGTGCAAATATTTTCTTCTGGTCTGCCTTTTCTTTCACCCAAAATCTTTGATAAGACAAAAGTTTTTTTTTATTTTGATGAAGTCTATGATACTAATTTTCCTATTATCAGTAATGTTTTTGGTGTCTTATGTGAAAAATATTGGTCTAACCCAAGATAATAAAGATTTTTTTTTCTCTGTTTTCCTCTGGATTTTTCATATTTTTAGGTTTACATGTTAGTCTGTGAACCATTTCAAGTTAATTTTTGTATATGCTTCTAAGTAATGGAGTGAAATTGACTTTATAACACATGAAAATACAATTATTCTAGTAACATTTATTGTAAAGACTATACCTTTTCAAGTGGATTATCTCTGTGATAATTTAAAAACCAGTTGTCCAAGAAATGTGGGTCTATTTCTGGAATTTATGTTGCAATGACGATTTTTCTCTTTTAATTACAACGTCATACTGTCTTGGTTACTGTAGCTTCATAATAAGCCTTGGAATCAGGTACTATTAATCCGCCAATTTTGTTCTTCTTTTTCTTTCTTTTTTTTTTTGAGATAGAGTCTATGTAGTCTTCAGTAAAGTGCCGCAGTGTTGCAGCTCCCAGCAACCTCAAATTCTTAGGCTTAAGCACTTCTCTTGCCTCAGCCTTCCAAGTAGCTGGGACTACAGGCGCCTGCCATAACGCCTTGCTATTTTTTTGTTACAGTTGTCATTGTTCCTTAGCAGGCCCAGGCCAGGTTCCAATCTGCCTCAGTGTGTGTGGCACTAACTACTACTGAGCTAACTAACTACTGAGCAATAGGTGCCGAACCTTGTTCTTTTTCAAAGTCATTTATGACTATTCCAGATCCTTTACATTTTTGTATAAATTTTACAACACATTTACTGATTGCTACAAGAAACAGATGCTGGGATTTTGACCATGACTGCGTTTAATCTATATATCAGGGGTGGCGAACAAGTTCGACTACGCGCTCGGAGATCGCTCCTCAGAGGTCCCTCCTCAGAAGCAGCATAACAAAATCCAAACTTGGCAAAGAGCCACAGTATACAAAATAATGATAAGAGGCAAAGAGCC
>CAUYPK010124096.1:0-31766 GCA_963574355.1 Loris lydekkerianus | reverse complement strand
CAACAACGCCCGGCCACACGTCTCACAAATCACCTTCTGAAAATTAAAGGAATTGAGCGTCGAAGTTCTGCCCCACCCACCATACTCCCCAGACCTCTCGCCAACCGACTACCATCTTTTCAAGCACTTCGATAACTTTCTGACCAGTAGAGCCTTTGCCAATCAGGACCTAGCAAAAACAGCCTTCGTTGACTTCATCGAATCCCGAGCACCCAATTTTTATGCCGACGGAATTAATCGATTTGTGTTACGTTGGCAAAAGTGCACTGATTCAAATGGCACTTTTCCCATTAAATTGAATAAATATTCACTGAGATATTACAGTTTAAAGTAGACTCATAAAAATGGACAAAACTTTTGAAATGACCTAATTTGCAGTCCCACAAATAGTGTAAAAGTATTCCTTTCTCTCTGTATCCATGCCAGCATCTATTTTTTTGGACTAGTTTATAAAAGCCATTCTAAAGGAGTGATGCTGAGTGGGTTTTTTTTATATGTTTATTGGCTATTTGCATATATTCTCACTATTAAATTGGAACTAACTGAAAAGCATGCATGTGCTTAGGGGAAAATAAAACTTACATAAATCAAGCAAAGTGGGAGGAGGAGATTGGCAAAAATCTACCTAAGAATATAATAAATACTGTCTAGGCAACCACACACTCAAGCATTATAAAAGTGATCCATGTAATCAAAAATATTTGTACCCCTATAATGTTTTGAAATTAAAAAAAAAAAACATGAACAATTCATCAAAAAAAAAATTGTAACTATGTATGCAATTAAAAATTTCACTTCAAAATATACAAAACATATATTTGATATAATATGAACAGATGCAAAATAATTCCAAGACTGTAGGTGAAGATTTTATTTATTTATTTATTTTGCAGTTTTGGCCGGGGCCGGGCTTGAACACGCCACCCCTGGTGTACGGGGTCAGCACCCTACTCCTTGAGCCACAGGCATACTTCTCTCTCAGAAATTAAAACAACTCAACAAAAACTGATAAAGATAAATAAGACTTGAACAACATTATTGACTACTTGATCTAATTAATGTTTATAGAAAGTTGATCACAATTATTAACAGCTTTCCTGAGAAGTGATGTAACTGGTCCAAATCCACACAGCTATTAAATAGTAAAGCTGGGAACCCAGCCTAGGGCATCCAGCTTCAGACTTTATATCCCTCTGCCATAGCTAGTAGTCCAGTTGTTAAACTACATGGGTTCTAAAAGTTCCAAAGAAAATTTTAGGCTTCATAAAACATATCAGAGTGTATTATATGTATTTAGCATCATTAGCTGAATTCACTGTGATATAATAAATATAAAGCTGCTGTCTCTGCCCCTGGGCTGTAAACCAGCACCAGTCTGAGGCCTTTTGGGGCCAGACCACATAGCAGGGATGAATAGCGGGCCAGTGAGCCACATTTCCACTGTGTTTACAGCTGCTCCCCACCACTTACATCACCTCCTGAGATCTGCTCCTGTCAGATCAGAGGCAGCAAGACAGATTCATAGGGGCATGAACCCTGCTATAACCTGAGCATGGGAGGAATCTAAGTTAAGTGTTTCTTTTCTTCTCTTTCTTTTCTTTTCTTTTCTTTTTTTTTTTTTTTTTGAGGCAGATTGTCACTCTGTCACCCTAGGTTGAGTGTCATGGCATCATAGCTCATAGCAACCTCAAACTCTTGGGTTCAAGCAATTCTCTTGCCTCATCCTCCTGAGTAGCTGGGACTACAGGCTGCCACAGTGCCCAGCCACTTTTAAAGATGGGGTCTAACTCTTGCTCAGGCTGGTCTTGAACTCCTGAGTTCAGACAATCCACCCGCATCGTTTTTTATGAGAATCTAATGACTAATGATCTGAAGTGGAGCTGAGATAGTGATGGTAGCACTGGAACTATCTAGTCATAAAAAAAAAAAAAAAACAAGACCAGGGCTCCCCCTGATTCTGCACTATGATGAGTTGTATAATTATTTAATTATACAAAAAAATACCAAATATATATATATATATATATATACACACACACATATAAATTTTAAGAAAGGAAAACTATGTATTAAATTTGTAATACTTAAGTCATCCTTAACTTCTGTAATGACAAGAGATACAAGATCCAATATATAGAATAACAAACATTATTAGTATATATTGAGTATTACAATTATAGGTTTTTCCTTTCTTAAAATGTGCATGAATTTTTGGGCACCCTCTATATATGACCATGTAACAGTAATAGAAATAACATGTACAGGCAGCGCCTGTGGCTCAAAGGGGTAGGGCGCTGGCCCCATATGCCAGAGGTGGTGGGTTCAAACCCAGCCCTGGCCAAAATTGCAAAATAATAATAATAATAACAACAACAACAACAACAACATGTACAATAAATGTAATGCACTTGAATCATCCTAAATTCTTCTCCTTGCCCCTTCTTCCCTCAGTCTATGGAAAAATTATCTTCCATGGTTACTAGTGCCAAAAAGGTTTGGGGATACTGAAAAGGACATTGAAATCATGATTCCTATCTTCAAAATATCAGTAGATCTATTCCTTGATTCCTAAGAAGCCATAATTAGAGAACTGCTTTTGATTATAAGGTAAGTAAGTCTGCTTGGGGGTGATAAAACATTGATCTTACATTTTGTTGTGAAAGGTTCTGTAAAAGCCCTCTTGAGCTTTGTTCCTAATTAAGAATGTGAGCAGCTATAGAAAACCTTGATAGTAGGACAGGTAACTGACGTGAATTAGGGAAGAGTGAGGATACCCTTAAGTAGGAGAAAGGAAGAAACAAATGGGTGTGGATTTTCAGAAGATTTTCCTGATTCAAAAATTTATCCTAGAATCTACTTCGTAGAAGCTGAATTTCTTATTAAACATGGGGAATGAAAATATAAATATTTTCTACATTGTGTATGTTTCAGTTTCAATGCTTGATGAAAACACTGAAAGATAGAGCTCAGCGAGGATTAGCAGGAGCTGCAAAGGGTCCTTGGAACAGTCACTAGAGCGGGTGTACAATTTGTTTCTGAGCAACACCGCTCCTGCCTTCAGCTGTGATCTATCTTTTGTAAATGTTAGAGGGGTGGGCAGAATGCAGGCGCATTTACCTGGCATTCACAGGGCTGCCAAGCACAGTTCTGCCAAGCTGATTTTTACTGGAATAGTCAAAATTCTTTTCAAGCATTAACTTATTCACTGTTCTCCACAATCACAATGGGTAACTAATCCTCCCTCCTGACAGAAACATGGAGACTTTGACAGGTTTTGACCTAAATGCTCCTGGCCAGAAACATGATGGGGAAATTTTCTTGAAGATAAATATTACTTTAAAAGTAAGTGTACAAGTAGTTTCAGATATTTGAAAATAATATAGGCATTTAAGAAATCCTCTGAAGTTCAGTTCCCTATCTTTGCATTTCTTATTAATTAAAAAAAAAACCTGAAAAACAGATATTGGAGAAAAACCCTGATAAAACAGGTATGACACAGTAACTAGAAGCAAGACCAGCAGGACCAAGGAAAAGGAAAACGGAGATTCAATCCTTTCTATTACCCTGTGGAACAGGAAATCAGATTTTTTTTAAAAAGCAAATAAGAAAAAAATCTTGACATGTGCATGCCACTACTTTTAATATGGTAAAAAGGCAATAATAATAACTGGCCATATTGTATTAAAAAATGATACATTGTGAGAACATTGTTTTATCCCTGATCAGAAAAACTAAAAAATAACTCCTCTGTGCATACAGACATGTAAGGTGGTCACAAACTAGCAAATGAAAAATATCAGTATATCCATTTTATAATACAAAGAAAAAAGAAGAAAGGAAGGAAAAAAGATTTTAAAAAGATGAAAGAAAGATGCCATCTGGAACCTCTGCCACACTCCTCTGCATTTACTTTCTAAAGCTCTGGGAGTATCAATAGATTGGTAAACTGGTAGGTTTCTTTTGATTTAAACCCAAGAACTTTAGCATTCCAATCACCTTTATGAAAATAAGTACTATAGTGATGCAAAGAGGAACCATGTTTACTTATCACTAATAAAGCAATCAAATTTGCTAATTTTGATTGATAGTCGAAGCTATCTTTCATCCAACTATAATTCTACTGCCTTCTGCCTTATCATGTGATATCTCAAGAAGAGACTGTGAGGGCTTGTACTACGCTGCCACAGTCTACAAAGTACAACTCGGTTCACACACTCATCAAATAGTTACTGAACATACAGAATGTGCCTTGATCTGTATTAGACGCAAGCAACAAAATAATGACTAGGAAGCCATTCCTGCGTCTGAGGAGCTTACCGTCTACTCTCTATGAGACCCCTAAGCACACAGTCCTAGTTCTGTGTGGTCGGTGTTAGGGGGAGGAAAAGAGGGTATTTAGCAGACTGTAAGAGAGATTCAGACGATATCTGAGTGCAGATTTTAAGAATGAAGAGATTTTCAGGAGGAAGGAAAACCATTTCAGGCATAATGCATGGCTGTGTACACCTAAGGGGGAAAAATGTAGCGCATGGAATGTACAATTTATTTACCCAAAGAAATTATTTCTGCAGGGGCTGTATTATCAAGGTAGGGATAGGGGACAAAAACCCAAGACTGAAAAGCTAATAAGGAAAAAACAATCCTCAATTTTGTTCATAGTTTTTAATTTTAAAATAGTTGACATGAAAGCCCAATTTTTTCTAATATTGCAAAACAAGACTGTCGAAGCTACTCCCCAAATTTAGAACTTGAAGCAGATATACTTGAATTAAAGCCAGCTCCATTCAACATGCATTTGAGCATCCTGCATGCCTAGTAGCACAGTGTCAGGCTCCTTGCAAGGGCTTTAGGATTAGTGCTTTCACTCGCAAACACTTATGCATGTAAGACAACCAAGGGGAAATAACATGAAATGTGGAACTGTGCAGTCAGCAAGGAAGTGCTACAAGGAGCATTCAGAAAATTCAGTACAATGACCTTGGAAAAGGGAGGAGTCATTTTGGACTGGTACCCTCAGGGCTGGCTATGCAGAGGACGGGTGATATTTTCCAGGTACTGGAGAATACATGGGTTGACTCAAGCCAGGAGAAGGACATCAGAATGTCCAATAAATAACATGAGAATGGAAAGCCATCTTTAACTTCTCTTAGAGATACAGAAGTTTATACAGGTTGTTAGACAAGTCAAGGCAATGAAAGAACAAAAGTAAGGTATGGCGGTGTGGTTATGGAAAGCAAGCTGAACTGGGACTGAGGAAATGTGGGTCCTCTATTCCACACTGTCACCAATGTACCGCATGGCCCTAGTTCACGGACTTTACCACCAGGGCGGGGTCCAAGTCCCCCATCTGTAATGTACCGTAGAGTCTGTGAATGGTTCCTTCCCACTTGGAAGTCTATGATTCTAAGAGTGCTTGCTCTCAGGACTAAATTTAATACTCAGCTGCAACAATCATTTTATACTAGGTTCTTCTGATTTATGTTGACATTTAAGCGACAAATTTATGCAGACTGGGTGAAAAATAGCTGGTGGTCCTTTGTGCAGATTTCAAACAAATTTGAATATCCATGTCAATGGTTCTACAAAATGTAGAGAACTGTTGCTTCTTCAGAAAGTCGATTGTCACCTTGTGTGTGTTACTTAACAATCCTCACTCTCACTATTATCTGGTTATAGGTGTGCTTTTAAGAAGACTGAAATTTTTCATGGCAGGATCTGGATTTTATGCATTTTTATGTCTTTGTTATCTAAGTGTAGAGCTTGGCTCACGGTACAGTTCATCATGATGATGATTATAGTATGGCTAAATATTTGGAGTTATTAATATGTTCCAGATGTTTTCAAAGCATTGTTTCATATTTCAAATTCTGTAAGATAGTCATTATAAATATTCCCACTTTACAGATGAAAAAACTGGAGCACATAGAGGGGTCAAGTGAATTGTCTAAGTTCATGTAACTACTAAATCTGATAGACAATACACAACCTAGGGCATCTGGCCCCAGAGCTCATGCTTTTTTAAGTGTCTGGAGATGCTTGATGGACACTCCCTGCATAAAGAATGTAGTGTATGTATTACAACCAAACATGGGGGGGCACCACGGATAGAGGAGGGGGAATGGCAGGTTGGAGAAAGAGTACATCAGTCAGAGGAGAGAGCTATGAATGCAAATGTGGAGGAAAGAAACTGCTCCATGCTCAGAAAGAAGCAACGAGCAGCTAGGCGGTGTTGGAGAAGAGGAGAAGGTTCTTGCTGCTGACACAAACAAAGATTAGAACACAGAACAAGCATTAGACACCAGGACCCCTGATGGGTCTGACAAGTGCAACTATTCTTACAAGGTAATGAGATAAAAGTGAGTACAGGGCATTTCTGGCTAGGTCCAAGTAGCAGTCCAGAAACTTTAAAATGCCTCTTTCAATGTTCTATCTTTGCTATTTCTTCTGACTGAAATATCCTTTTTCTCCCTATTTCTTTCCTTCCTCATTGCTCCTGCATGTTTCAAATGCAACTCAAATGTCATCTCCCTTAGGAAATGTCCTTTCTCTCATTGTCCCCGTACCTGCCCTCCATAGCACCCTGTCATAACACTCATGACATTTTCTTGTAGTTATCTGTTCACTTGAGTTTTCGGTCTTCTCTCCCCAGGCTGTGGATACTTTGCAAGTCTGCACCCTCCTTCATCCTTTGTCTTTTGGTTTTTGGAACAAGGACTAAGAAAATATTGTTTCATCAATCAATTGTTAATCATTGACTCATTATGATATTTGCATATAGTTTTGGTATAATGCATTGAAAATGACCTCTCTACATTATGTCAACCTCTTACAAACACCAAAATATCCACATAGTACAAAATACAGTACAAAGGTTAGCAAAAATACAGCAAATGTATGGAACATCTAAATTCATTTTGAACAATTTACTACAAAAGAAAATAGCCCAGCTATATAAGCTTTACTGCTCCCTCTTTCTCCTTTTTAGATAAAGGCTTAGTTCCTGTCATCACACTGCAGTTAAAAACCACTCTGTGCTTCCTTCTTTACTCAGCCCCCAACTGCGTTTGCCACCCAGTTTTCTCTAGCCCAGTCCGGGAGAAATGTCTCTGAAGATCAGTGACCTCAGTGCACTTCCTGCAGTCCCGATGATCTTCCTACAGTCGCTCCTGCCCATTTCTCTAGGCTGCTGTTTGTTCGCTGTCCAGATTGTTCTTTCCGTGTTCAGCACAGGCTCACTGCTCAGAGTGCCAGGCACTGTGCTGGTCTGTGCTGGTGACTGGGGATGAGATGTGAACAAGACAACCACATTGTGAGATGTGAATGAGACAGCCACACACGCCCCCCAGGGGCATCAGAGCTACTAAGCTACCAAACACTGGGTGCTACAAGGGCAGGGATAAGGGCACGAGCCCCATATTTGGTTGTTAGGGTAAGTTCTAGAATCTGGATGATGATTTCAAATCAGCCAGGAAAGGGAAGGGATGAGATGATGAGTGTGGCAAGAGAATGCAATATTTGAAGGTCCAGAGGTAGATATGGGTTGGCAAACTAAGAAACTGAGGTAAGTCCAGTAATCAGAGCTCAGAGTGGAGAACAGTGGTTGCAGTGACCAGAGTGGAGGCTCAGAGTTAGAGGGCCAGGACACATTCAGTGGAACGAGATCAAGGAGTTTGGCCTTTCTAACGAAAGTGATCCTAGCAGAAGGTTTAAATGGGGGAATGACAGGTCAATTTTTGTTTTAAAAAGATCATTCTGGCTTCCTTCCAGAGAAGGGATTGGAGAAGGGGAAAACGAAGGCCAAGATACCATTGAAAAGTGATACACATCAAAGATTATGGTTTTCTATGGTCATGTTAATAAGGACTATACCTTATTAGTCCTTATTAACGCATAAGCTATAGAACACATTGTATTTGGTGAATGATTGGCAGCAAAGAGGGAAGGAGAGAGACTGAGGATAATGCCCTAGGTCTCCACAGAAACTCACCTGCCTGGTGAGCCCAGGCCAACACGAACCTTCTACTTCATGTGCTCTCCTCAGTCAGCATGTGGCCTCGACTCTGTGCTTTGTAGTTATTTGTTTCTGTGCTTTCACTGCAGTTATCCATATATTGCTAATTCTACCCTAATGAAATGTGATGAAAACCATGGTTGGTTCACTGATCTGGCTTATTTCCTCTGTACTAAAATGTCAAAATAAGTTCTCTTTGTGCTGGTCACCTCTTCTGGGAAGCCAGTCCTGACTCCCTTTGCAGATAGCGTCTCCTGCCTCCAAACTCTTGTGACATCCTACAAACCTCTGTCATGGGAGCATTGCATTGCATTTATCTGAGTCTCCACCAGATTGTAAGGTGATACGGGAGGGAATCCTTTTCATCTTTGCATCTCCGGAGCCTAGCAGTGCCAGAGAACGTGGTGCAAATGTAACATGCTGAGCTAGTAGTATATTAGTTTAATGATTTCACTGGTATGGCCATTGTGGTTTAGAAAATCTCTTTTTCTGACTTGGTGAAGACCTGTGCAAGAGAAAATAGGTGCTTTGTGTTTCCTTCAGTCTATTAAGTATTTGTATTAATTTAAAATGAGAAAAACTATCACTGGAAATAATCCTAAATTGTCCCATCTGCATGTTGATGAGACAAGTAATGTGAAGGGCACTGAGTCTAAGCAGGTGATGGTTTCCTGATGTACCACGTGCCAATCAGGTGCCGATGACACGCCCCTGTGACGCAAGCCGCTCATTCTGTCCTTCACTTTATATTTGGGTATTGACCATCAGAAACTGCAGCTGAAATGCAGTGATTCACCCAAAGTAGACCCGACATCTGAACCTTTCCAAGGTGCTCAGCTACATAATTGTATGAGTTATTCGTTTTCCCTCTTGTTCTTCCTCGCTCTCTACCATGAAAATGCCACTATAGCGTATTTGCCCCCATGGCCCCTAAAGCCTGAGGAATCAGAGCTGGTGGGGGGAGAGACAACTACAAATAAAAACACCCTGGCGGCAGCATTCACATCTTCATGTCCTTTCCTGCCAGGCTGGCCTTCCATTTATGTCTGGGTGCTGGTTCTATCAAACTTCTGTCTTGTATCAATTTTTAGCAGCATGGATAATTTATTGCATCTAGGATGATAGAAAACCAGCTTTATACATCATTCAGCTTGCAAAAGATGTGTGGCTTCAGTTCCTTAATGGTGTCATTTTGGCTGAATGCTATTAACAGATTACCCCTGCCTAGGGCAGTGGAGCATGTGCAGCAGAAAGATAACCTTGTGTTCGTAATTTAATATTAACTGTTTTCTCCATAGTACCTCTTTCCAGTACATTAACAACAAACCAATATGGCCTTGTCCCCTGCGGTCGTATTCTTCAGTAAAAAAATGGATTACATGATAGCAAGTTCCTGAAGATTTCCAATGAAGTATTACAAATCACTCAACACCCGCTCTGCAGAAATGAAAAATAAACAGGCTTAGATTCAATCAAATTTAATTCCTCCAATTTAGCTTACCGCACTTCAAAGGGTGCTCTTATTAATGTCTTGGTGAACAAATTTAACAGTCATTTTTCCTCCTTCTTAGACGAAAGCCTCCAGTTGTGTTCAACATATAGTGAGATCAAGAAACTGTTTTATTTTATTTTATTTTTTTAGGGACTACTCTGTCACAGTTTGATATAAAAGTGTAAGCCATTTACAGAAAACGCTTTATGGAATTTTTATCCTATTCCATTCCCGGGAGCTAAATTTATATCCTGCATTAGCTATCATAGCACTAGAGTATTAGTCTTCTCCCTTTGCAAGCAGTTCAGGGCAGTCGGAGGCCCTATCACTCGCCACCACTCACAAGCACAGGCATTATGAGTTTATCTCATCTTCTGCAGCAAGTACTAGGCCCAATTCATTCCTTTAGGCTACTTTACTAATAACCTATTCCTTATCAGGGCCTCTCCACCTCAGCTTGTGATCAAAGACCCAATTAATGGAATGGAGAAAGGTGAAGCATTCAAATAATGGAGACAGCTGTTTTTCTCTGTTAGAGAAAATCCATTTGTATTGTTATCGCATTCACAAGTTCTGCAGCCCCTGTTTAATTCAGTCTTCCTCTATTTCTGCTGATGATTAAAAAAAAAAAAAAAAAGTCACAATGAACTCCGAAGAGAATGGCAAAAACATCACCGTGTTTCAACTTAGTCCGGGAGCTATCAACTCGAAAGTGAAAATACAAGCAGATAAGGAGAGAAAATGTCCGACAAAGACCATATCAAAAAATTTTAAAATTTGTTCAAGCAGCATTCTCTATTCATCATTCTGGATTTTTTTGAGGGGGTGGAGGGGTCACTTTCTGTCCTATACTGTATTGCTCAGCTATTGACCTCAGCAAAGCAGAGATCGATAATATCTTGAGTTCCACATCAGTTGAAAAGTAATTAAAGGCAGAGAGTAATCATAATTGGTTGGTGGGGACATTTTTATGAACTTCATGCACTTGTGAGCCCAGGAAACCTTATTAGAGCTGTAACTTTAAGTAGATATTTCTCTACAAGTCACATAGTTTTCCCCTAAACAGGTTTTTAAACTGTTTATTTTTTCTCCTTTAAACATTTTAGGCATTTCCTGCCCTCAATGACAAGCATGCTTTTCTTAACTAAGTCCCCACAAGAAAAGATTGTATTTGTGATTCACAGACACAGTATGACCGCACCAACATCATTTCTCTGCTAAGAAATTTTACTCATCTGTAAATACTCTGTCCTTTCTGCCTGGTAAAAGAGCAGGAAAGACCATTTGATTTTTAGAATTAAGGCTATGCAGTCTACATTTCCTCTTAATAAAAGCACGTCAAATTCAAAACTGGAAGTGGAACAAAATAGTTCTTTGCTCTTCCTCTGTGTGGAACATATTTCCTTGTAAGGGTCTAAATCCAGGATTGTTTTTGGTTTTGTCAAATAAAAAGAGAAACATGTACATTGTTTTTCTCCCCTCAGGAGAATTCCCTTGGAAAGCAAGAATGAGAATCACATATTTTAATTCCTGCCTGAACACATATAACTAGCAAAATAAACACGTACAAAGCTCCAGCATATGCAGTGAATAGAGACGGCAGAATCTTAAAGGGCTGTTCTCCCAGGCTGATAGCTCACAGGGGATTCCAAAATGTGTGTGAGACTGAGTGGAAACAAAAGCATTATGCATTTGCATGCAAAATGAACGTTTAAAAGTAGATTTGATGGAAATAAAGAATAATATGTATCATAGAGGGTCTGGTAATCAGGTCGGGTTCTCCTATCATTTTTCCTTGACTTCAACCCTTCGAACAAAATGTTGAAATTGGCTTTTTACTTCTGTGTTGGAGTGCAGTGAGCCTGTCTTTATTTGCATGCCATCGATCTTTACATCCTTTTCTTAATGTTGAACCTAGAGCAAATAAATATGAAATAAAAACAAATCACCTCTCTCTAAAAGATAGTAGGAGCAGAACTGCCGATAATTTCCCTTAGGCGTGCTAAAAATATAGAGACACTACTGGTGTTAATGGAGTGGAGAAAACCAAACAAATTATGAAATTCAGCTTTAGTCCTTCAGCTCCAAAAGATCTATAAACCTTTTAGCTTTTAGTGTATTTTAACTTGATCTATATGAAGGCAATAACCTACATAGATAGTAACTTTTCTCTAGCAATCTTCGAATTACAGAAAAAAAAAAAACACAACAACTTTTGTTTTGTTTATAGGAGGATTTTTTTCCAGTCAGAATAAACTAGTTTTATTGGGGCAATCACCAAGCACAGCAACCTCAGTGGTGGAAAGCACACTGTGGGGATTGGCAGGGCGTGCTGTCCTCATGTGTGCTCAGGGACGCAGAACAACAAAGGCTCCATCATCTTATGGAGCTGCCTTTCCAACATGATGCTTCAGGATCTACTGAGACAAAAATGAGAGCCTGGAGAACACGTAGTCCAACTTTCAATGCTTGGGTCTGAAAGTGACATCCATGGCTACCACTCACCTGTTATTGGCCAAAGCAAGTCACATGGCTACAACTAATTTCAAGGGAGCACATGACCAAAAAGAGATCCAGGAAACTTGGTGAGTGCTGCTCTCCACCACAGGAACTATTTGTATTTATATTTGCTCCCGTGATTAGGAAAGGAGAGTATGTTTAGGTAATGTTCTTTATTCAATCTTCCATTAGAAAAGATGTAATATTAACAGTCACCAGATAGCCAACAAGAGTACTTTAAAGATGACCATAGTGATATTCATTGGTGAGGTATATAGCACTTTTTAATTGTCTAACCTCATATATGTGGTTTATCATTGACCAAAATGTTACCATGCAGTGCAGGATTGTGTGTGTGTGTGTGTGTGTGCACATGTGCGTGCAGGTGTGTGTGTGTGTGTGTGTATCTTATTGGTTTTGTTTCTTTGGAGAATCCTGATGAATACAACTAGCAATAATTTACCATTGTCTGCAGAGTTAAGATCACTGTCTATACTCAAATCTTAAATCGTTTCATTATCTGGCACCTTCAATACTCCCTCCTTCTTTCCCTTTTGGGTGTCCAAACTTTCCATACTAGAGTCATCTGCTCCTTTTGCACTGGTTATTATAGAAATGGAGTTCATGCTTACTTTCAGTCTAGATGTCACTGTTCATGCTGCTTAATGAATTAAAAAAAGTCTTACCTAGCCTAAAATATAACTCAAATTCTACTTCTTCTGAGAAAGCTTCTCTTCCACGTCCATTCACATTCATTTCTTCCATACCGCAGTAGTCTCTATTTGCAGACTCACTGTGGCCCAGGCAATGTCCTGGTGCTTTGTTCTTTCACTCCTCACCCTTTTGTTGTTTGCATGTAAGTAGGCCTTGTCTCCATTTTGGAACAATGAGCTTCACATAATGTTTGGACCATCCCTCTCATTTCTTTTCCATCTTTCCCAATGTTCGCAAATTACCTCACATATGAGGTACCTAATAAATACTTGTTGAATGGGTGAGTAAAAAAAGTAGGATTTTTTTCAGCACTTGATTCAATTCTCTCAAGTCATAACTTCTTTTCAAGGTTATGCTTTTAAATCATTTTATAATCCTCTTATCTGTTTTCCTAAATGTCACTTAAAAATCAAATGTTTTATAATGTTAGATGAAAGTATTAAACAAAAATAACAAATAAAGAATATAAATATGCTGTGGTTCTAAAAGGCTCTTTTAAACAGTGTTAGTATCACTTATAACATTTTTAGGTAGAAAAATGCATTCCAAAGCAGATATAAATAAAAGAACAGGTCTGTTCTGGAAATAACCAAAAGTTGAAAAAAGATATTTTTTTCTATTCAATTGGCTCAGGGTATCTGGAAGTTCAGAGCAGAGAACACTCCTTCCCCATGACAGAAAGAGCCCCCTTCTCACCCTGGTAGAGCATCAACCAGGCATTTGTTTATACAGGAAGTTGATAAGCAAAAGTGATTTGGGGATATGGACAACAGATGCCATTTTGGTTTAAAAATTGAGAATTTGTGTACTACAGTAATTGGGTTCATCTTCACTCCAGTCCAACTCAATTTTCACTTCTTTTATTCTGGTCATCATTATCTTAATTACATCTATTTCTAAACAAAGCCTTTCTTTCCTTTTAAAGAGCCTAAATTTGTTTTAGAGAATTCTATAGCTGGTGTACATTTCCATACCTTTTCCCAGAGTCATATATTTCTATGACATATGTACATATAAATGACACCAACCATTTATAATTTCTTGAATTTATCAAACAACATTGTGACATTGGTATGCATACATATGACTGCCCTGTCTCACATGACAACAGGTATCAGGAGGGAGATTTTCTTCTCATACTACCATCTCTCTGGTATCAAGAATCCCAATACCTATTTAAAGAGGTATGTGTAAGGGTCAGAGTAGGTAAAGAGGTAGGTCTCACCAAGTCTCAGAACTTAGGCAGGCCTCCTTTCTGTCCAGTAGTATGTAACTGCCAGTATCAGGCAGCTGTTAATAGATGGCCCTCACCAGATTACAATGAGAAACCTGGATTGGGGCTAATCAGTCCAAGCCATGTACAGGGCTCACCCTAGTGGCAATGGATGCTCTACTGCTAGCTTGGCTCCCCTCAGCTCCTGACCTAGTGACAGCCAGAGCTACACCATCTTTTGATGCTGTCTTTTTGAGCCACAACTTGCCCATTATTTACTTTTGAGCAAACTAGAATAAGGCATTCTTCCTCAAGATAGTTTCCTTTTGTCTGTCGCAAGATTGGCACAATAGCCTGAGTTGCTGGAACAAGATGGTTTCCTGCTATCTCCAAAAAATGGTCATATCAAATATACAGCTCTATGATATCTGCCATGTGGATGGAATTCCTGTAGATGTGTGCCCCTGTGCAGTATGTAACTGCAAGTCTCTATGTGGAGGGCCCTGTCAGAACCCAATCAACCAACCCGTCATCTCAGCAGCCTCAACTTTTTTCCGAGTCTTGCACCATCCAACACTTTTGACTGTGGTGAGCAATTTTGTCTTCTCCTTAATATGGGTGGAAATTCTTCTAGTATTTATTCACCAAACCTGAAGATGGCTTTTGGTTTGATTAGTTATATTTTTCATTATTAATTTGAAATATCTATTTCTTTTAGAAATCAGAAATAGGGTTTTAAAAAAAGACTTTTTAAGCAGAAAAAGAATACAAGCCTGTATAATTATTTTTGAGGTCTATTTGGAAATGTCTACTGATATTTTAAGTATATGTTATTTAACTCAGTAACTATAGTGCCAAATATTTAACCTACATGCAGGTGTATAAAGATGGACATGTTTTCCAAGGATATTCAGTATATGAGAGAATACTTAAAATGGTCTAAATACCCTTCAATAGAGAATTGATTAAACGGTGGTGCACACTTATAAGAAAACGGTAAGCAGACTTTAAGAAGAAAAAATTCATGGTCCTACCCCCTTACGTGTAAGTCAAAAAAGATTATCAAGATTAATTCACGTTTATTGATGCATTCATTTTTTTCAACATGTTTACTGAGTGCCTATGGCATAATAAACAATGTTCTGAGGATAGTAATCCCATAGTAAGTGAGATAAACATAATCCCTGCCCCTTGGAGGTTATACAGTAGGAGGAAACAGAAAATAAATAAATCAATTAATAGACAACATAACCTTATATGGCGATAAATGTTAGAAAGAAAAAGACTGCAAGCAAGAGAATAGGTAGTGCTGAGGCAGTATTGGTTTGGATAGGGTCATCTGGGGAGGCCTCTTCCAGTAGGCAGCATTTGAGAAGATCTGACTTAAATGAAGAAGTGGCTGTCAGGAGGAAGAAAGTACAAGAGAGAAAATGCTAAGTAAGAGAGGTACTTGTCTCTCTCTCTCTCTCTCTCTCTCTCTGTGTATGGAGAGCAAACAGGTAGAGGGTGAAGTTGAAGAGACAGAAGGGATTCAAATGTATTTTAATGAGTTTAACATCTTTTCTTTAATCAAAAGAAATGACTCTAGGAAAAACATAACAAAAAATTATAATATAAAGGGAAACAACTTCAGTCAAAGTTATTAGTAAAAGCTATCATCAAATTACTTTCTGCTAAGTTTACACCAACTTAAACATCCTTCAGCAATGTGTAGAATTCCTGTCAGTATATCTTCCCCAGCATTAAAGATTAAGATCGCATTAATTTTGGAAGTAGCTGATGATTTTCCATACGCTGCCTTTTGTTGATGTAACTTGCATTTAAAAATAAAATTTAAGAGTTAGATTTTTGTGATTATGAATGTACTTTTATGTATTTTTAAAGATCCCAAACCATAATAGGGCCCCATTCATGTCTGTTCTTTCTATGGCACTGCAAGCTCTTCTGTGCTGTCATGCAGCAAACTGGCTTACAAGATCTAATTATAAAATTTCAAACCAGTTGTTAAACCATTGGTATCATGAAATTGAATATGATGGGAATGTATTTGTCCACCCTATAAATGTATTGGCAGACCCTATAAATCAGGGGTTTTTTCTTTTTTTAAAGAGTCAGCTTATCAGCATACCACTGACTTAAGCAATCTTTTATATTAAGTTACAAAATAATTAAGACAAAAGTGTTGTCTCTAAGAAATATTTGAGGCATTTCAGGGGTCCTCAAACTACGGTTCACAGGCCACATGTGGCGGTGTGATTGTATTTGTTCCCGTTTTGTTTTTTTACATGGATGGAGCTGGAACATATTCTTCTTAGCAAAGTATCTCAAGAATGGAAGAAAAAGTATCCAATGTACTCAGCCCTACTAGGAAGCTAAATTATTGCTTTCATATGAAGGCTATAACCCAACTATAGCACAAGAACATGGGGAAAGGGCCAAGGGAGGGGAAGAGAGGGGGTAAGTCAGGGTGGAGGTTGGGGCCACACCTATGGTGCATCTTAGAATGGGTACAGGCGAACCCTCCTAAATGTAGAATACAGATGTCTACATACAATAACTAAGAAAATGCCATGAAGGCCACATTGAACAGATTGACGAGAATATTTCAGATTATATATAAAACCAGCACATTGTACCCCTTGATTCACAAATGTACACAGCTATGATTTAACAATAAAAAATAAATAAAATAAATTAATTAATGCAAAAATAAAAAAAAATAAGATCTGTGCAGTGTGCATAGGAATTTCTTCATAGTTTTTTTTTTTTAACTATAGTCCGGCCCTCCAACGGTCTGAAGGGCAGTGAACCGGCCCCTGCCAGAGAGCTCATTTCTTCTATCTAATCAGCTGGTTGAGATCTAGCTCATAATCAGCCATAGTGGAGGTGGAACTTGCTGCAAGGGAAGCAAAGGGGCTCAAAGATCTTGGTTGAGCATGTAGCTCCCTTTTGAGGAATTCTTTCCTTCTTCCTCTCTGTCTCTGCCATTGCTATTTCAGGCATATGTTGTCTCTTTGGATTTTAGTCTCTTTTAGAACCTGGTTTGCATTCAATGTAGAAAAACAACAAAAAAAGGTAAGAATGTCCAGGTTCTTGAGCCTGCCTTTAATCCAGACCTCTCTAGGTGACTCAGGGTAGGAACATGAAGAAGAATTTGTAATTAAGGATTAGATTATCTTCCTGGTATATTTTCAGTGCAGTGACTAACTAAAGATTCAGAGGTTTGGATGCTTTGGCTATAGTGAGTGGAATTGTATCCTACTGAAAGGCACATTTAAGTCCTAACTCCTGGTCTCTGTGAATGTAATCTTATTTGTAAATAGGGTCTTTGCAGATTAAATCAAGTTTAAATGAGGTCATACTGGATTAGGGTGGGCCCTAAATCCAATGAGTGGCTTCTTTACAAGAGAAAGGAGAAGAGTATTTAGATAGAGAGACATCAGCTGATGACAGGCAGAGATCAGAATGATGCAGCTATAAAGAAAGGAGGCCAAGGATTGATTGCCAGCAACTACCAGAATGCAAAACTAGGCAAGGAAAGATTTCCATGCTACAAATTTCAGAGAGAGCAGAGCTCTGCCAAAATCTTGAGCTTGAACTTAGGGCTTCCATAATAAATTTCTGTTGTTTTAAACCACCAAATTTTTGGGTTTTTATTATATGCAGCTGAGGAAACTAATAAATGACAAACTCTTTGTCTTTTCTTCATGATGAAGTGAATATATTTATAAATCTAAAACCACAGCTCACTTTCTAAAGCATTATTTTCTAAGGTACTGCTTATGTGATATTGTATTCTTATAAATAAAACTAGTTGGAAAATTTCATGTAAGCAGCTCATAGTGTGAATGTGCATACATTTGTCAGGAAAACACGTTAAATATCTCATGTTAAATGTCACTTAAAATCAAAATGAGATAGAACAAAGAAATATGAAAATAACAGCCTATTATTGATTTCCTTAAAAAAAAAAAAAACAGTTTGATCAAGGCTTAGTAATCAAAATAGTAGAAGCATACTGAAAAATATTTCTGTCAAATCCAGAGAAACACAGAATAAACAGTAAACAGCATGAGTTTATAACAACCAGCCCATGCCAGAGAAACTTGATTGATTTCCTCTCAGTTTCATTACAAAATTGGAGCACAAAGAGAATCCTGTAGTAGACACTGTATATTTGCACTTTATAATAAAAATACTTAATTGGAACTCATGAAATCCTGCTTTATCATTGACGTAAAATTGGCCTGTGCACAAACACATTCACAGAAATAGAAAACAGGTGAGAGGAATATAAACAAGAAATAATGATAAACAGCAACAGATTGAGTATGTGAAAGAGGTATCCAGTGGTGAGGCAAAAGAATCCGGCTTAGACTGAGTTCCATTTAACATCGACTCTGACAATCCGGAAGAATGGATTGCATTCCATGTGGTCCTTAAAGTAGTGCAAGATACTGATTAGTGGAGTCCTTGAACCCTGTGAAAACTAGTAATCCAGTGGCGTCACCAAAGCATAAAAATATAGGCAAGGAGAAGATGAATTTTGTCATACAAAGAATGAAAGTACCAGAGGTAGGGATGGGGGTGGGAAGGGTTATGGCATCCAGAGAATAACTACACAGGATGAATAAAACATAACACAAGGATGTTAAAACCCAAACAAAAGACTTCATATTGATTTAGAGACTGGAGTGTGCTATATTGTTAGAAAAGCTCACTAGGGTCTAAGAGTTTATAAATAAATGAAGAAGACTAAAAATTAAAGAAGTAGTATCCCCCATTGATTTGCCTCATGAAATTAAAAAGCATTAAGAAATTGTTATCATCCCCCTATAGAAATTCTTCAGTGGATTATAAAAGAAATTCTTACTGGTATATATGCCTTAAAGTAATTAGGTCCCTCTCTCTTTTTTTAAACAGAGACATGGAAACACAAGTATTCATTCATTCAACAATTATTAATATTTATTGAGCACGTACTATGTGAAAGACATTTATCTAGGCAGAGACCAATTATTAAAGAACAAAAGTAAGGTGCTGTTTTCATAAAGCTTACATTCCAAAAGAGAGACAAAAAACAGACAACATGCAGGACGGTAAAGGAGTAAGATGGACTGTGGGGGAACAGAACGGAGTGGACAGGGATTGCAATTCTGATGAGAACACTTTGGAGTGGAAAATTAAATTGAGTACAAACCATACAGATATTTACAGTAAGAATTTTCCAGTAGACGAAATAATCAGTCAGAGGCTGTGACACAGGAACATATTCAGTGTGCTCGGGAAGCAGTAAGGAGGCTGGCTTGAAAACAAGAGAGTGACTGGTGCAGACGGACACGAAGACTAGATCCTATGGGGTCATCTTAAAGCTGCAAAACAGTCACAAGAGAGCACAGCGTGGATCTGCTGCCTGCAGGGGTGGTTGACACCTCTAGCAGCTGTTCCAGTAGATTCACCCCAGGCTTCTCCTGGACCACTCCAAGATGATGCCTGGGCACAGCAGGAACACTAGCACGGACCCACTCCTGCCCAATGCAGGACTCCTCAGAAAGGTGACTTTAGCTGGGAGATCTGTGGCCCCATCACTGCACTGTCCACAGCCACCCTCCATCAGTGCCACCACCACCACTGCCTTCATCCTGGCCACAGGGGGAGAAGAGCAGGATGGGTTCTTCCCTTGAAATCATCAAAGCCCCTCATCAAACAAATTGGACAATTGAATGAAATATGCATTTAACTTGCATGTGTTATGACTCAACAAGAATTACTCAGCAAAAGGAAATGGGGGGAGAAAAGGGGAAAGAGATGGATAACTGAAGTAACAATAAAATGAATAAAATGGAGGGGTATTCTGCCCATGATTTCTTTCAATGTGACTGTTCATCAGAGGTTAGTCTCAGACTCTCATTCCGCTTAGAATGAGAATACTTTGCAGCTCAGAGTATAATTTAAAAGCACATATTTTTATTACCTACTATGCAAGGGGGTCATGGATACACAGTAACAGTGTCACAGCATACAGATATACATAATACAGAGTTCATTGGGAAAAGCAAAAAATTAGGAAAGAATCAAAAAAAGTATGCATTGTACTGTCATTATTCTACCGCATAGGCTGGGTGTAGATTATCATTATGTACCATAGCCAAGACAGCCTCCATAGTCACAGCACAGTACCTGAAGTATACTGTACTACTGTACTATCCAGTGTCTCTGAGTACCAGAAAAGATTTTAAGGGATCTCTGGAGCCAAGAACAATACTAGTGGTTATGACTTAAGACAAAGGTCTACTCATGGGGGTCCTAGGGAGAGCCTTGTCCACCTGGAGTGCTGACACCAGCCAAAGGTCTTGCTATTTCTTAGCAGACTGGCTCACTCCTACTGAGCCAGCTCTCTGCTAAGCTAGGAGAAGGAAGAAGAAAATTAGCCTCCAGAGCTTTTCCAATTTGTCTCTCATCAGCACACATGATCCCTAAACATAAGTCAACTACGCATCTGATAAACAAAGAAACGGCAATTCGATGAGCTTTCATATCCATCTCACTCGTTTCTTCGTCTTTCTCTGTATCAAAACCACCATTATAGCTACTTTAATGCTGTGTATATCAACATTACAACTAGTAGAATAAGTCGATGTATAGCAGGAAAGTTAAGCTGAGAAATTTATAAATGAGTCTTTCCTAAATTGCTCACAATAAGTGGAAATATTTGTAACAGCCAACATTTTAGTCCCTACTCTATGTTGAGCTCTGTCAGAAAAAAAAAAAAAAACATTTAATTATATTAATTATAGGAGTTATTTTTCTCATTTCACCAATAAGTGAATTGAGAATAAATGTATTAAATGATTTGACCACGATCCAAGAGACAGAGACTTTGAATCCAGGAATGTCTGAACCAAAATCCTAGGCTCTTTTCATAAAATCCAAGAACTAGACGTTAGTCCATTTTATTCTACAGCTCTCCTCCCTCGTAACCACTCATAGCCTTTATGGTCCACTAACATGAGAAAAGTTTTGGAACTAGAAGGCATTCTTAAGCCAAGTCATTTTTAACTAACTTCTCCAAAGAAGAATCTATGTAACAATTTTTGGTATTGTAACCTTTGCAAATGCATTTAATACTTGTGTAGTGTGTGCTATGTGTAAAGGTTTTACAGAAATAAGTTCCTTTAATTTGACCCTTCCCCCCCAATAAACCTATGAGGTAGACATCTTTATCCCCACTTTACAGACTCCTGCCTAATGTGGCATACTCCGAGGTGGTAAGTCAAGATTCACCCGGACGGTTCAGCTCAGGGTCAGTGCCCTTCACCACCGGTCTGTGCAGCCTCTCATGGCAAGGAGTGATTAATCTAGACTTTCTTCAAGAAAAAATGACAGATGAATCAGGAGATAAAAACAGAGTGCCTTGCAAGTCATTTTCTCCAAGAAGCATTTCTAGACGCCCCCTTTCTACTCAAGGCCAGGTCAGGGAACCAAACACTATGTTCCTTCCCTTCCCTTCCCTTGCCTTCCATAGATGGTGTAACAGAGAGATTAAAACATGACGTCTAGCACTACACAGAGGTAGCTTTGAATCTTCATTCTTCTACTTACCAGCTGAGTAAGCTTAGGGACACATTTAGACTATTTTGCCCTCAGTCTCTTCATCTGTATAATGGAGCAACTATAAAAATTATAATAGATACAGTAATAGAAAAAGTAATTTTCACAAAAACACCTGGCATTTTGTAGAGTTTAAGTTAATTAAGACAGAAAAGTATGGTAAGAAATACTCAATAAATATTAACTTTTTTATTATTACTATCACACTACATTATAATTACCTGTTTATTATCTATGTTCAATATATAAGAAGGTTCTTGTGACCTCAGTGTTGGACACGGGGTAAACAACTCAGGAAGCATTAATTATATAAATGATGTCTTAATTCGTCTTGCTGAGAAATTCTTAAACACTCTTCTTGTAGAAGTTCCTCCCCCCTGTCTGACAATATCATCTTAATTATCCCAGTGGAAGCACCAACACAAAGATATCCCTGTATGCATCACGCCATTCCTCGGACGTAGCATGCTCCGAGTCTGCACATATGTGAACTCCAGGCTTGCTTTCTTCACAATTTCTCTCTAACTGCTGATATTTCTGTACAATATGCCTGTTGAGTTTTCAGCCTGAAAACAGAGAGTGAATGGACATAATTTGGTATATTATTTTGTGGAATATAAAAGATAATTCCTGCATTCCATTCCAAATGTCTACACAAAGTGAAGGGTGTTTGTTGTTGTTTTTTTTTTTTTTAATGATATGCTTGTCAATAAATGTAATTTTAGGAAGAAAATGCTATTTTTCTCTGCATATATATTTAAATGCTTTCAAAGTTGTTTTTCCAAGAGAAGTGATATTGCCCCAGGGAAAATTATGTGAGATACTAGGTCTAGAGCTTTTTTTAAAACAAATTGAGACAGTCACTATTTTAATATTGCTTTTAAACCAAGTGTCTCTAACATGCAGCAAGAATATGGGAATGAGTCTCCTTCCTTCTACCCACTGGCCATTTCCTGTTTCTCTCATTTGACTAAATGTCCTTGCTCTTGGCTCCCATTACTGCCTGTCTTTGTACTCTGATGACCTCTAAAAGTGAAATAAGCAATCCTTCTAACCCAGTCATCCTCAAACTTTTTAGATAGGGGGCCAATTCACTGTCCCTCTGAGCGTTGGGGGGCCAGACTATAGTTTAAAAAAACAAAAAACTATGAACTAATTCCTATGCACACTGCACATATCTTATTTTGAAATAAAAAAAAAAAAAACGGGAACAAATATAATCACACCACCTCATGTGGCCCGGGGGCCACAATTTGAGGACCCCTGTAATGGTCCCTCATCAATGGTTTCACCTGGAGTAAAAATGAAGCTTTTGGTCTTCATACAATTTTCTCACTATCCTTACTGTTTGTACTTTTAGTTTTATTGTCAAAAGCTGTTTTTTAAGAAACCTTTCTACTAATCATCAGATTATTTCTTTTTTAACAATTCTAATAGATAATATTTGCAAGAGCTCCTCTAAAATTACATTGTGTCTATCATGCTGTTCTTCTTTACAAAGTGAATATAAACTTTTGGCTTGATACGCCCTAATATAATTATCGCAAATATTGCATCCCTTATATGGTAAATGTACACTCTTATTACAAGTTGTTTAATGTATCTTTTTATAGGTAACTTGGCCTGAAGATTCTTGTCTCTGCTGGGACTAGTTCCAAAGGAAATTTTCATGTTTATAAGATACTAAAATACAAAGACATAAATAACTTTTGGCAATAATGCATGAGGATATATGTACTTTAAAATCTGGTTGACTGAAAGAGTTGGTAAAAGATATTAAACATTTAACAGATACATTTAGGGAACAAAATCAGAGGCTCAAAGAAGTCTGGCAAAACTTGCACATGTTCTTTGGGAGAAATCCTTAAGCTTCTCCCTTACTTAACTTATGTATTTACATCAATAGTTCTTTCCACTCTACAGTGCTGTTAATAATTGAAGTCAAACCTAAGATGAAGCCATTCCTGGGAAATCTACCTGTATGCTAAGACTTTCATTATCACCCTAGATTTAAAATTCAGTACTAAATTTTATCAACTCAGAGGACATAGCATCCAGAGACACTCTAGTGAAGCAAGCCAAGAAGGCCAACAATTCCAGAAAGAAGGGAGTCAAAACATTTAAACGGCTGGGCGTGGTGGCTCACGCCTGTAATCCCAGCACTCTGGGACACTGAAGCAGAAGGATCCCATAAGCGCACCAGTTCAAGACCAGTCTGAGTAAGACTGAAACCTTGTTTCTACTAAAAATTAAAAAAATTAGCCAGCCACTGTGGCACGTGCCCATAGTCCTAGCTACTTGGGAGGCTGAGACAAGAGGATCACTTGAACCCAGGAGTTTGAGATTGCTGTGGCCTAGGTACATGACACAGCACTGTAGCTTGGGCAACAGAGTGAAACTCTGTCTCAAAAAAAAAAAAAAAAATTAGCCCAAATGACAGCAATCAGCTTACATGACTAGAATAAAAATGATTAGCTGCAAGTAGTCCTTTATATCACTGACTTGAGATCACCCAAGGACACACCTATTCACATTATTTCTCTACTTCAGGCCGTACAATGGCTCCTATGTGGTTCCTAATTTCATCTCATATTAAATTCAAACCTCATACCTTTCTCTTCAATTCATCTGAAACTCTCTTTCCTAGCTTGTAAATGTCATGTATAGTGACCTTCTAATTTCTTTCCTTTGTGGCTGTGTACATGTTCTTTCCTATCCATCCCAACTCACTAATCTGCACCCCGCCATGCCCGAGCTCCTCACAGGTTGTTTACTATTGTTTACTTTTCAGCATAAATGCCACCTTTTTAGACTTTCCTTACACACCTTACAAAAAGCATGTTCACTGAATTCTTTATCACACTATTTAGCTTCTTTCTTTCAAAGCATTTATCATGATTTATAATTATATATCCTTTTTGTTTCTGTTTGTTTATTGCCTTCTTCCCTCAACTAAAAGACTATGTCTGTTTCCCCTTGTATTTCCAAAGTGACTGAAATATGTACCATTTAACAGGCACTTGGTACATAAATGGTGGAAGTAGGACCAAATGAACAAATGTGAAATAGGAATGAAAGAGTAACACATGTCTGGGAGTAACCATCTCCTAAACACTTAAAGACCTTTTCTTCAATATCATTGTCTCATACTGGAGTTCCTCACTCCTCTTCACTCATTAGAATTACACAGGGAGTTTTTTAAAGTATCAGACACATAGGCTACACCTTAGACCAACTGCATCTGAATCCCTGGTGGTATACATAGGATACATCCCACATTTTGGTAGTTTCAAAAATTCTCCGGGTAATTTTAATGCGTTACTAACACTGGCTTAGTCCAGAGGTTCTCAAATGTGAAATGCATCAAAAACTCCCAGAGAGCTTGTTAAAACAAATTTTGGGGTTCTACCCTCAGAGTTCCTAGCAGGGGTCCTCAAATGACGGCCCGCAGGCCACATGAGGCGGTGTGATTGTATTTGTTCTCGTTTTGTTTTTTTACTTCAAAATAAGATACGTGCAGTGTGCATAGGAATTTGTTCATAGTTTTTTTTTTTTTTTTTTTTTTTTTAACTATAGTCTGGCCCTCCAACGGTCTGAGAGACAGTGAGTGAACTGGCCCCCTGTTTAAAAAGTTTGAAGACCTTTCTAATGAGTTCCCAGGTGATGTGGATGCTCTGGGACCAGAAGCTACACTTTGAGAGCTGCCAGCTTGTATTTTCACGTAGATTGCATTGTGCTTAACTTCTTCACATTGGGAGGAGTGGGGAACACTATAAGGGCTATTATATGGAGAGAAACAAAAAGACTTGAAAATAACAGAATGCTTTAGGCATAGTTTCCAAGTTAATCACTTGCATGTTGCTCGTGAGTGAATGGAGAAGCCAGAAATGACAGAATGCCATTCAGCTGAGAGATACAGGGAGCAGGAGCACCGATACATTGGAAACACACTCTGCACTAATTGTATAGAGAGAATGATGAGAAGAAAAAGCCCAAGGCATGCTAATGAAGAAAGACGATGCCATGTGTCTCCAAAGAGCCTATAACCTCTCCACCAATGTAATCATAAACTGAATTCTAGTAATAATGCTATCTTTAAATAGACTGATTTCTGTATGTGATTTTAAGAACTTCTTTACATCTGCACACAGTATGCAGCCTGTTGGTTTTTAGTAAGTTAACATGCACTTGGAGTAGCAATTAACTGTGCTGTTGCTTTAAAACTTTTCCTTAATGCTTAATATTTATGCTTCATCCTGAGTGTTCCAGCATTTTAAAAGGGTCAGTTTCCTGGGCAAAGGCAGGGGAATGCAGTGCACCTTTAAATGCAGTTAGGCTGATCTGCTCACTTAAGAGCTTCAGTACATCATTTTGCAATCACATATCTCAGAATAATTTATACAATCAATTAAAGAGCATTATCAAGGGATGATTTGACAACTGTTACCATGCCAACCAGTGAAGTAGACAGCGCCTTCATGTTTAAAGGCTGCACCTGGTGATGGATGTAGCAGATTTTGAGGACTCAGACAGAATCACAGATGTCCAAAGGTGTGGAAGGAACATGATTTAAAGCTTTGATGTTGTGCCATTTTTACTGGCAAAAGGGTGTTGATGGCATGTTGTTCACTTTCTCATTAAAATTCTGTCATTTTTCACAGTGTTCTGCATTCAGAGCTGAAAACTGAAGTGAGAATGCACTTTACAGACTGATAAAATATGATAGCAAAATGGATGATGTTCATTTGCAGGCTGAATTAATTTTTAAAAGAAAGTTTGTGTCAGTGCATTTATGAAAAGCCCGTTAATCAGACACAACTTTATCAGCCTTAATGGGCATATTTTAAACACTTTTACATTAATAATTAAAATTTTGGATGGTAAATGGCTTCCAGTGCATTGAGCTGTAAAGTATTTGGAATAGGTCACTCTAAAACACAACAGAAGCAGAAAATACACTTTCCAATGTCAATATGTTGCCTGAATTCTTGATGCTAGTGGCCATAATGAAATCAATAAATCTTAAAGACTTTGCAAAACAGACTGGTCTTTTCTATCCCTGAGTTATCCTGGAAACCAATGGAAGTCCAAGGGGATTCCCAAGTATAGATGCTGTATTTGTAAGCAACAGAGATGAGATTAGAATTTATGACTTTGGGATTAGCCAGACAGTTCTCTTTCCAGCATGCCATTATTCCGTGCCCTATTATACCACAAGTGTCCATAAGTCTATTAATTATATGTTAATATGTAATAGATAAATTGCCCACAATATTTTTTAAAAGCATGATGGTTAGATTCTGGAGTCACTATATTTGAGTCTCAACTCTACCACTTACTGGGACACTGGGCAAGGTATTAGATCTCTTTCTGCCTCAATTTCCTCACCCATATAATGAAACAATAGCTGCATATAATTGGCTTTATACGGAATCCTGTCCACTTTCTATATTGCAACTCATTTAATCCTGACAAGAATTATATTTTGCTAATAGGAATGACCCAGTTCATAAGTGGCTTATAAAGATATCGTTGGAACTGCCTTTCAAAGTGTTAATCTTGTGGTTGATTTTGAATATCACTAAATACTTCTTTAAAGTTGGACACAGTCATCCATTTGTACATAGATGCGTTCATCTGTAAGCCAACAGGTTTCCATATAAGGCCAATCACATACAATTAGTTAAGATGCAAGTACCATCAATATGTGTGAATATGTAGGTAAATGCCATTGATCTGTATTTGTGAATATACCACCCCAAGATGTCACTTGCAGCACTAATTCTTGGCATTTCCTCTTGTCGTTCAGCTTTCCTCATAATTAGAGAAATATTAGGTTCTCTGTGTACATTCTCAGACACATTCATATAAACACAAAAGCTATGTACGTGATAAAACAGGGTAGTCTCTGGTGTAAGGGGCTTACAATCCAGTTAGAGAATAATAAATGTATTAAAAGTTGGGTAGGAATAGAAGACATTGAAATAAAAAGTACCTCAAGGTGATTCATACTTAGTTTCCAAGGAATGTTATGAAAGATATATATGTGTGTGTGTGTGTATATATGTATATACCTAGAAATGAAAACTTTTTTCTCTTTCTTGGGTTTTCCACTTACTTCATTTCCCTTCTCTCTTCACTTTGACTTTGAGCAATTTCTTTATCTCCAGCGTTTGTTTATGTTCACTTTTGTGTGTTTTTGAAACAGAGTCTCACTCTATTGCATGGGCTAGAATGCAGCAGCAACCTCAAACTCTTTGGGTAAAGCCATCCTCCTGCCTTAGCCTTCTAAGTAGCTGGAACTACGAGTGTGTGCCACTATGTCCTATTTTTGTTTTAATTTCATAGAGACAGGGTCTCACCACATTTTCTAGACTGGTCTCTAACTCCTGGCCTAGAGTCATCTTCTTACCTTGGCTTTCCAAAGTGCTAGGATTATAGGCATGACCCCTACATGCAATTTTAAGGTATTCAATATTCATAGTTCCCTTTGATTAAAAAAAAAAAAAAAGAAAAAATGTTAATATCTGATAATTTATACATGTTATGTAGAATCTTGGAATAGCATTAGTTTTCTTTATTTAGAGCCTTTAAAAGAGAATTTTCTTTCTAGATATTGGTCTCATTTTTTTTTTCCTTGTGGTAATCATCAATACCTTTTCCTGAGGAAAAAGAAAGTTTATTTGTTGAAAAAGGCAGGCATGCACTGAAAACCTACCAAGAGACAGACACCACTGTTATAAGGAGATATAAGCCAAGATTCTGCTCATGGGGAATTACTGTTTTTAAATGAAAATACAGGATGCAGCTAACCAGTTATCAATTCCTAGGGGCCACTGAACAGGGCAAAAATGTCTACAGTTTAAAAGTTTCCCCCAAATCTTCCAACTTGGTCATTTCTGTATTGGTCAAATACTGCATTTTATGGGGAGAGGGGCCATTTTCCCAGCTGTTTATTGCTGTATCTCCAGATATCTTGGGAATAGCCTCAGATTTGCAGCCTCCTGAGAATTGGAGGCAGGACCCTGTGTGGATATTTCTGCAAGGCTTTCTTTCTGCCATTTTTCTTCCTCTTTCTTCCTTTCTATCTTCTCCTGAAACCATTAAAGTCACTTCTCACTTTCTGGACAAAGATGAAGAGAAAGGAATAGTACAGATATATGGACTTAGATGATGCACAGTCTTCTAAAGCCTATACAGTGAGAACGATGAAAGGGGCATTGTTGCAAAGAACTGAATATTTCTGAGATAACATTTTTAACTTGCATTAATCACCAGTCACTAATCAAGACACAGAGAACATATCCCTGCCTAAGAGGGAGGGATATGTTCTCTGCCTATGTGGGAAGCTCTCCTCAAACAAACAAGAAAGCTTTAGGCAAAGGGATTGTAAAACCAGTGGTTAAAGGAAATGAAATATACATGGATAGACAGAGATAAAATGTGAATTTACTTCAAAGTTACTTTATGACCTACAGATGACTCAAGGAGAGCTGACACACAGACTAAATATAAATTTGCTTATGAAACAAAAATATTCTGAAGCACGACTAAGATTAGTTCTATGTATAGGCCTTCATCTTCCTATCTCTTGGATTATGTCTCCTTCAAACTTCAGTATGAACACTGTGGAAAGAAGTGTTTTATATTGATTTCATGGTCAACAATGTACCTTTTTATTTGACTTTTCTTAATTTCAAGGATACAAAGGCAAGATTAATTCATTTTATATCCCATAACACTAAATGCACCTAGAAAGCATGAAATAAATGATTTTTATTTAAAAAAATTTAAATTTTGCTCTTTAACATTATGAATAGAAATCATGACTTATTAAATTTGAATCTTATTTTTAAAATGCATTTTGCATGCTTCATTCTGCTATTATAAAACTAAGGTTCCTAAGTCATAGGTCTGAGGCCTGACGTCTTATTGATGAGCAAGAGTAACAAGAATTTTAATTAATTTATGAAATTCTTTTATTTTCAAAACTATGTTTTCTGAATTCTTTTATTTATAATGTAGCAGGCACTATACTTGGTACTTTATATATGGTACTAGATTAAATAAGTCTTTATACTAAAACTGTAAAAGAACTTTGATCACTTATTTGCTCCATGACTTTATTTCCTTATCTGAAAAATGAAGGTTATAATAGTATCTAATTCACAAGGTTTTAATAAGGGTTAAATGGGTTAATATATACAAGATTACTATTTAGAATAGTAAATAGGGTGCTTTAAGCATGCAATATGCGTTGTTATTATTATTATTGCCATTTTATAATATATTCATTTTATACATGGAGAAATTGAGGCTTTGGGGAGTTAAGAAATATACGTGCTAAATAGTTGAATAGTAATTTGAATCTAGATTTATCTTGCTCACAATAATATATATTTTGCAGCTGGATTTCTGGTTCCAAAATGGCAGTATAGAAGCAAGTTGGCTTTACTATTCCCCTGCACCCTATAGAAAACCCAAAACAAATATACAACATCAAGATTATTACCAGCAATATCCAAGAGAAGATGAGACAATTCCAGGGGCCACAGAGAAATAAAATCTCTGAACAGACAGTAAGAGATTGGACTTTTTTGATATATAACACCCCCTTTTCCAATGTATCTAGCACCACTCACTTGGAAAATTTCTCCCCAGCTCATGATTTCTACACTGGATAAAGATCAAGTTTCCCTAGTAAAAGAGCTGTTTCTGCCTCAAACCATAGGAAGCATGGCGAATCCATAAAGTAGCAAATATCACTGAGGACACCTAGAGACAAAGTGCGGAGGTGGGACTACCATTCCCAGTCTTGGAAACTCTGTTCTGTAAATCAGCCAAAAGAGGTGCCAAATCAGAGTGACTATTTAGCACAATCAAGCTGTAAATGATAGTTTCTGAAGGCTGTGTGGGCACAAAACCCTAGCCAACCTTCTCATACTAACTACATATCCCCATGGGGACCTCCCCCATTGCATGTGGGGGTTACTCTAATCGTTTATTAGAACTCAGGCAAACTGGACATAAGATGCCATCTAGTGCCAGACAGAAGGCAGTGACCTGACAAGAAAAAAGAAAAGAAAATCAACAGATAAATTATGAAGAATGTTATAAGATGTATCTAAAGAAAACCAAAATAATCCAGAAAGAGAATACTGGAATAAATAACTAATCCTCCAATGCAAAGACATAGACATGCACACACCATAAACAACAGCAAACAAGGAACCAAGACCTCCTCGAATGGGCAAAGTGAGGAGTAAGTGACTGACTCTAAAGAAGATACTGATAATTGAACTCTCTGATCAAAAATTCAAAATATATCAGTTTTTAGGAAATTCAGTGATCTCCATAGTAACACAGAAAATCAATTCAGAAATTTATCACAGAAATTTAAGGAAAAGATTGAAGTAGTAAATAAAACCCAGAAATCTTAGAACTCAGATATACATTTGCTGAACTGAAAAATTCATTAGAGTCTCCTAAGAGCAGAATAGATCAAGCAGAAGAAAGAATCATTGAGCTCAAACACCAACTATTTGCAAATACACAGAAACAAAAACAAGAAAAAAGAATGAAATTCTTTTTCTTGAATGGCAAACCAACAATTCTTATATTTGGTCTTTTTAGATAATTTTTAGTATCATTTACCAACACTACTCTGAGATACCATCCAACTCCAGTAAGAGTAGCCCACATCACAAAATCCCAAAACTATAGATGTTGGTGTGAATGTGGAGAAAAGGGAACACTTCTGCACTGCTGGTGGGAATGCAAGCTAGTACGTTCCTTTTGGAAGGAAGTTTGGAGAACACTCGGGTATCTAAATGTAGACCTGCCATTTGTTTTTTTTTATTTTTTCGAATTTATTTATTTTTATATTGTGGAGAAGGGGCAGGGAAAGAAGGCGGGGGAAGAGGTGAGTGACAGGGTCGGGCCAGTGGCATGGTACCACATTGGCTGTATCTAGGTAGAGGCAGTTTCAGGCAGGGTCTTGCTGAGTCGTTGCTACGCGGAAGTAGCTCGATGGATCTGCTTCTAGTCAGGCTCGGGAAGTTGCACTATAGACCTGCCGTTTGATCCTGCAATTCCTCTTCTAGGTGTATATCCAAAGGACCAAAAATCATTTGACAATAAAGATATTTGCACCAGATTGTTCATTGCAGCTCAATTCATAATTGCCAAGTCATGGAAGAAGCCCAAGTGCCCATCGACCCATGAAT
>CAUYPK010124093.1:0-12740 GCA_963574355.1 Loris lydekkerianus | reverse complement strand
CTGATTATGTTACTGACAGAACAGAACAACTTTGCAGGAATTTGTTTCTGTCCCTGCTAAATTCCCCTGCAGAAGAGAAGCTGTTTTGAGTTCCCAGAGCCTGCGCCTCAGGCCTTGTCTTTGCTCCTGCAGGTTTGTATTTTGTTACTTGTTAGTTCTAGCCTCCTGTCTTCCTTTGTCTACAGGCTGACCATCCCCTGAAGGCCGGGTGTGGCTTGGGCTCAGTAAAGCGGTCCTCTGGGTCAGTCTTGCCCTGGGAACTTCCCAGCTGTGCATGCGTTTCTAGTCCCCATGCTCCACCCAGGCTGGTACCGCCTCAGGCAAACCCTTTAGTCATGGGCCTATGTTTCTTTCCCAGATCTGGTCCATGGTGGTTGCCATCTGAGTAGATGCCTGGCCTCCTCTGGTTGACCAGGGAGACAGGGTGTGTGGCTTCAGACTATCCGGGAGTGAGCCCTGTTGTTGCTAAAAGATGGCTGCTGCTCTATGCCTCGGGGCACCGCTTCTCTGGTGTGGTTCCCTCTCAGCCGACCATCCTCTCCTCACTCCCATGACCCAGAGTCAGCACTGACCAGCTGCAGTTTAGGCCCTGTCCACACGTCTCGAGAAATCACCCAAGAATCTGGACTCCTGGGGGACCGGACTCCTGAACTCAGAGTGAGAGTGGAGGGGAGTGCTGGGAGCTCAGAGTTGCAGTAGAGGATATATACAGTTTTATACAGTTTTATGCCTGGCAGGGGAACGCCATGGTACCCTAGTAGGGGAGGCAGGTCCAGTTTTTAGAGGGTCTCTCCTGTGGAATGTTGTGGGAGGATCTTTGAACTCTGCTCATTTGTTTGTGGGGCACTCTGAGCCATTGTCATGGGGGAGGGGACTCCCATCTGCTTGGTGATGGATTTTGTACCTTTTGTTTATATCCTTGGGGTCGCAGCTCTCCTCACCAGGATTGATGTGCATTCTTCAACCTTCTCTCTTGGTGAAGCTCTAATCCACCAGGTTACTTGCTAAATTTCTGTCCTTTAACTCTCCTTCTGGACGGGATCCTCTGTGGAAAGCTGCTTTGGTGAGCCGTCTTGTCTCTGCCCCCCACTTTTGATAGTTTTATCTGTACAGTCCCTCTTGATTGCTGTGTACACATGTTTGTTGTGAATAATAACAGTTTGTTTTTTTCTTGCAATCCTTATACCTTTTATTTGTTTTTCTTGAATTACTGCATTAGCTAGGTCCTCTGGTGTAATACAACACTTAAACAAAACCTGTGGTAGAACAGTGTTTGAATAGGTAGTATTTATCTGTAACAAAACCTTCATCTGGTCAAGTTATTTTCCTTTTACTCCTCTTATTTTATAAAGTTTTGTTTGTTTTTTTACATTAAATGAGTGTTGAAATTTATTAAATTCTTTAATTTCTTAATTTGGTAAATTATATTTTATAAGGTATTAATTTCTATATGCCTCTTTTGAGTTAAACTTAATTTGTTCAAGACATTGAAATGCGTATATTTATTACTGTTTTCCTCACATTATTTAAATTAGTGAAAATATTCTATGATTTCTTTCCTTGCGCTTTCTTATGCATTATTACACAAATCTTATAAAATGAGTTGAAACTTTTTTAAAATCCAGTATATATTTAGCTGTCAGTTGATTTTGTCTAATGGTTGTAAACTATTGGGGTTTTTTATTTCTTTCAGTCAGCTTTATTTTCTTAGGAAAATTTTTATTTTTTCTGTTTATATACTGATTGATGTAAGTTTATTTATTGGTATTAAGTTGATTATTATATTCTCTTATGGCTTAAACATATCTACTAAGAACTGTAGTAATGATGCTGTTACTTTAAGAATAAAATAAAAGTTTATTTTTTCTTCACTTATAAACGTTATGTTTTAAACTCTAATATTTAAATATCTATTGAATGAAAGTAACTCTTGGCAAATGTATATCTGTATTTGGGATATTTTATGAAAACTGAAAATATTTTCTTCTTTGACCCTCTCTTAAGAGTAATTAATAACAATTGATATTTTCTTTCGATATGAGAAAGAATCAGTTACTTTTGTCACTCTGCTCCTCCCCCTTTACCCTGCCCCACACGTGGAATCTGATCATGAGGCAAGCAGGTCATCCTCCTACTCATCTGCATAATCTTTCCAAACATTTATCAATAAAATAAGTACCTCAACTTATGTGATGGAATTTTAGGGGTTACATGACTGTTGCTACAAATTTGTATTTCAGGAATTTGACATGTGGGTTATTTCCATAAAAAAATTTACAAATGTTGGTGGCACCTGTGGCTCAGTGGATAGGGCACTGGCCCCATATACTGAGAGTGGCGGGTTCAAACTCAGCCTCTGCCAAACTGCAACAAAAAATAGCTGGGGTTGTGGCTGGTGCTTGTATTCCCAGCCACTCGGGAGAATCTCCTAAGCCCAAGAGTTGGAGGTTGCTGTGAACTGTGACACCATGGCACTCTACCAAGGGCAATAAAGTGAGACTCTATCTCTAAAAAAAAAAAAAATTCCAAATGTTGTGTGTTTATATTTATAGCTATAACTGCATGCATTTTATAAAAGTTGTGGAAAAGTAAAAAAAAAAAAAAAGCCCAGTATTCGGTTATTGTACAACTACTGTTTAGTGGTAATAGCCCATTTATGGAGGGGGAAAAGTGTGGGTAAATCCATCGTATCTCTGTGTGAGAATGTGTGTACGGACTTACATACTTACATGTACATAGCTGTGCAACGATATAAACATGAGAGAGGATGAAATATGGAGAAAAATGTGGATTATGTTTTTAAATTGTTTATGAATATGTGTTACTTTTTAAATTCAAATATCTGAAATTAATAAATATATAATTCCTCAGATTTCATCAATAAAATCTTACATTTTAACTGTTAATGTAAGACAACTAACTTTTATTGAAACAATAGTTCTTTGCCATGCTTTTAAAACTCTAAATCAACAATGATGTAAAACATTACAGTCTTTATCAGAATTGTTGGTAGATAGTAATCATTTATAATGATAGTGGTTCCTATTAATGTTTCTAAAACAAAGTTAAGCAACCTTGGCCTTGTTGGTCAGGTAAATGTTCTCAAGGCTGTGCATTTACTTGGTTTCCTTACGTCTTTCTCAGTTTGCCTACTTGGTTTGAATTTTTAAAGTTTGGATTAGATTGCAGGAGTTGGTAGAGTTTTTCTACAGATAGTTTGTGTATTAGGCTTTGCAGGCTATGTTGTCTTTTTTTGCAAATACTTTACTGTTATAGCAATAAAGCTGCTATCCATAGTGTCAAATGATGAGCATTACTGTGTGCCAATAAAACTTTATTTGCCAAAACAGGTCACAGGCCAGATTTGGGAATGAGTTTTATTTTGCCCAACTTAAGTACATAAAGACTGATGGTAATTAATGAGAATTAATGGGAAGTTTTAAGAAGATGACAGACATGTTATAGACATAAATATCTGGCGCCGGGCTCACTACTTTTAAAAAGTAGAAAAAATCTGTTATTGCATACTTGACCTATATATTTTTTCATGTTAAAATGGATCATTCATAGAAATAGACCTGGTGAAAGCATTCAAATTTGCCATATTTTGTCAGGTATAATGTTCTCACACGTGTACTGTGTGCTAGTGTTTTTGGCCCAAACTTTCAGGGAAAAGATTTTTATTTTAATCTTTTAATTCACTTTTTCATTTGTTTATATTTAGGTATTTCTTTTGTCCATTATACAGAAATTTCAGGATTTCTTTTTTGACATGGTAAAAGAATTTTTATGTAACTAATAATTATAAAACACAAGAGCAGGTACAAGGTACATGGGAATTTTCAATAATTTTTGTGAAAGCATGAGCTAGATTGCTAGCTCTCACCTTAAATGTACAAAGAAAAATACATCACCCTTTGTCATCTGAAAATGCTTTTGTTTCAAGTTCAGTGTAAGTTCAGCAAAACTGATTACTGTATTCTGGGCTATTATTTTGCACACGATATCATTATTGCTTTAGGGTTACACTTTAAGCATATATGAAAGAATTAAAAACATTTATCTAGATAAGGAATTATTGTTCCCTCAAAACTTTGGCCGAAAAACTATTCATTATACATGTAAACAGCAAAATATGGTATACATCCATTTTAGTTTTACTGGTGCCAAGTAACAGTCACTCCACAGTTACCACTCAACAGAACATAAATGGCCAGAAAAAAAGAAATCGTTTTGAAATATTTCTGTTGACCTTCATGATTTCTATAAAAGCCTGAAAGTTACATACTGTAAATTCATTCACTGTTCGTACTCATAGGCTAAAATTTATAATTGGTTCATGAGCAACATAAAAATATGAAGAAAATGTTAAAATAGTCATATAAAATATTTTGGAGAAGGCTTGGTTTAGGCCTCTTGGAGTGATTGAATTTTGTTTGTGATTTTGTTGAAATCTAACAATAAGATTTTGCAAGTAAACAAAAGGAAGAAAGTAGTTTGCATACAATTATTATTTGCCTTTTTTAGTTTTAAATTTAAAGAATGCCCTTTTTTCCCTCCTCTTTGCCCTTTATCTCATCCAGTTCTGGAAGTTGCAGTACTCAGTACAGAAGGCCAAGTCCAGGATTTTAAATTTCCTCTGGGTATCAAAGGAGCAGGCAGTTCAATCCAACTTTCTGCAAATACTGTCAAACAGAACAGCAGGAATGGTAAGTTGGAGGTCTTCTAAAAATTGAAGAGTGTTTATTGTTGTTTTTCAGTTAAACCTATTAATTCCAAAATGCTGAATCTTTGATTCCTAATGTAACAAAAAATGTGTTAATATTTTAAAGTAGATGTAAAATAATGCCATACTCCTTCCCAGTAAAGTTTAAATAAAGATAGATTCCAGGCTGGCCGTTGTGGCTCACACCTATAATCCTTGCACTCTGGGAGGCCTAGATGGATTGCTAAACTCAGGAGTCTGAGACCAGCCTGAGCAAGAGCAAGACCCCGTCTCTACTAAAAATAGGAAAATCAGCTGGCCATTGTGGTAGGCACCTGTAGTCCCAGCTACTCAGGAAGCTGAGTCAAGAGGATCGCTTGAGCCCAAGAGTTTGAGGTTGCTATGAGCTATGATGACGCCACGGCACTCTACCCAGGGTGACAGAGTGAGACTTTGTCTTAGGGAAAAAAAAGTTCTATAGGGATTTTGTCACTTTCTTTTAATTTCACTGGATCTTACTTTCTTCATAAGCATATTTCCTGTAGGTTATATAACTATTTTTACCCTCCTAGGGTTGGCAAAGTTAGTATTCATCATTTACCGGAGTCTGGGACAGTTCCTTAGTACAGAAAACGCAACCATAAAACTGGGTGCTGACTTCATAGGACGCAATAGCACCATCGCTGTGAATTCACACGTCATTTCAGTTTCAATCAACAAGGAGTCCAGCCGAGTGTACCTGACTGATCCTGTGCTTTTTACCCTGCCACACATTGATGTAAGTTAATGTATGCTAATGAAGTAGTAGAGGGTTATAAAACAAGGAGGAAGGAAAGCAAAGCTGACAGGCTGAGGACAGGAGAGAGGGAAGAAAGGACCTTTCCATTTGAAATTTAAATGTTGGACTTGGTCAGAGACACAAGTTTATTTAAGTCTGTGAACATAAAATTAAATGAGCTTAGTTCAGTGATTATTAGAGCTTAAGTGTATTCTTAATGAAAGCTAATTCAGTAATCAACAGGAAAATGTAAATGACTCTAATTTGTTTTCAAATGAAAATTAACTCTTACCTTAGCAGTGGGGATAGCTAAGAATACTAACTCTTAGGACTCTTTCTTTTTAGTGTGGCAGATTTTTTTTTTTTTCTTTTTTTTCATTAATGACCATATTTGACATCATGGGTATGGAGCCTTGTGTTTAAAAAACATAGGATTTCAGGACGTATTTCCTTTGCTGTGCTTTAGAATGCAAGTTGGCACTTTAGTAACTACATTGTGCTAGAAGATTATCTGCGGAGTTTTTGCTCTTACAAGTGGAGGGAATAAGTGCCCGCAGATAATGAAGCCGATCTCTAGAACTGGCAAAGGAAAATATATTTGCTTCAGTTGATTTCGCTCTTAAGAGCTTTGATGTACTAACTACTCAATTCAGGGATTGTCACTGTGTCACTTAGAACTAACCAAAAATGGGCCCAAAATAGAAAATGGATTTTTAAAATACTTAGTCCATATAAAATTTCCTCAGGAAAAAATTCCTGGCTCTAATCTTATCAGAAAGGGGGAAAAAATGATTCTAATGAACATGCCATCAATATGTAAAATCATAAGAAGGAAATTCTAATTGCGTAAAATGAGTCTTTGGTAGTTTAGAGTGTTTCGAATTATAAAACCCTGTTAAGCTAGATATCTGCTTTGTATAACATAGTCCACAATTTTGCTGATGAAAAACTTTATAGTCCGAAACATGCAAAGTTTAATCTAAATTACCTTTTACACATATTAAACAATTGCTATTGCCATCTCAGAGTATAAAATCCTAATTTTATCTTGTCATTTTATTTCCCAGCCTGACAATTATTTCAATGCAAACTGCTCCTTCTGGAACTACTCAGAGAGAACTATGATGGGATATTGGTCTACCCAGGGCTGCAAGCTGGTTGACACTAATAAAACTCGTACAACATGTGCATGCAGCCACCTAACCAATTTTGCTATTCTCATGGCCCACAGGGAAATTGCAGTAAGTATTTTGTACTTCTAATTAGTAGCAGAGAAAAACCTCAGAGAGTCAAAACAGCTTGTGTAATAGTCTCATCTTTGGGTGCTTATCGTAACTGAAAAGCAAACAAAGTAATGGGGATTTCTAATTGTTTCTACGCTGCCCGTGTATTTTAGGACGTCTTGGCGCTATATTATTGTTACTTCTCAAAATCCTGTTCTTTAATACCACTTTAAAACATGTCCTAGGTTTTTTTTCTTTGGGCAGGTGTTTGGCAGAGGCCAGTGGGGGTTTAATAAATGAACTGCAATAGGTCACGTAAAAGAGTCAGAGGCTGCCTTTTCACACGCCCTTCCCATCACCAGTGTTCAAATCTATTTTTGCAACTTTCACTTGAAGTTTCCTAACCACTTTGCACACTGTGCAAAGCTAAAGATTTTGAAAAGTCCAAATAGTTCTGGAATATGTCTTAGCATTTCTTCTTGTAATTAAGAGAATGATTGCCAGAAGATAAAAAATATTTTTAAAATACAGCATGAAAACTCTCAGATCTGATGTGTACTCTCAGTATGTAAACATACAGAAACCCAAGGTGAAAATGAAGGCTTAAAACCTGGTTTATGCATTCAAAGTGAATGCCTAGAAAATCATTCAAAGATCGGTTATTTTTAGTCATAGCCAAGTATTCTTTATTCTCTGACATATTTTTCTTATGTTTATGTAGTTAATTCGGTCATTTTGAAAAGACTGGGCTCTTACATTGTTTTCCGGGTACATTCCTTTCACAGATCATGAAAGTCAGTATGATAATGCTGGACTTTATTGTTTGATCAAAATTTCTTTTTGGTATTGAGCCCTATTGGAATTCACATGAACATTATTCTTCAGAGAGTTGAGTGTTGAAAGGGTGAACTGTCTGTGTGAAAACCGTCTTCCCCCTAGTTGAGGTAATGCAGGAAAGCTGACGTCCCTCCTATCCTTTTCTTTTCAGTACAAAGACGGAGTTCATGAATTACTTCTCACGGTCATCACCTGGGTGGGAATAGTCATCTCCCTCGTCTGCCTGGCCATCTGCATCTTTACCTTCTGCTTTTTCCGCGGTCTGCAGAGTGACCGTAATACCATTCACAAGAACCTTTGTATCAACCTTTTCATTGCTGAATTTATTTTCCTCATAGGGATTGATAAGACAAAATACACAGTAAGTGCCTGTTAATTTTATTGACCTTGGAACAAGAAGATTATTTTAATAGGTGTGACACTCCATAGGATACTGATGCCCATGTTTGACCCTGTCACTTGATATATTTGTATGGAGATACTGAAAGATAATTTGTAACAAATCAAAAGATGTCTTAGTTGTTAAGTTACAAATTATTGTTGTGTAGGAAGGTATAGTTGCATGATGTAAGAGACCTGTTTAAAAAATTCTTATTTTGCTTACATAGTCACTCTGATCAGCAATCCGTTTTTCATAATTAAAACTATTTATTTATTTTGAGGTTTCAACATCAGAAATAGAGCTTAATTAGTTAATGCTTCACCCCATTTTCATCTGTGCTGGTATGAATTTATGAATGTACCAAATATGACAGGAAAACAGTCCTATGTGATGAAAGCCACTTTTTTTGCCGTTATGGCAAAATTTTAAAATTCTATTACGGAAAAAACAGGAATAATACATTTGGAACAACTATTCTAAAGACTTGTGAAGCAAATCATCTACAATTCGGATATCCAGATTTCATGATGGATAATCTTAGAAGAGAAATTTATGATACATTTTCTTACTTGATATTTAATTTCCCTAAAAATAGTAGTGTCCTTATAATAGTAGTGTCCCTAAAAATAGTAGTGTCCAAATGTCATAATCTAAAAAATATACTTACGTATAAGACATATTAAGAATTCAGTGAGTTATTTCGAAAAGTGAATAAGAGACCGTCACCCTTGGCGTGCTGTTTTCACATTTGGCAGTGTTTTTTAATTTGTTTCCATTTATGAAAAAAACACTTTGAAGAAGCAGTAGTTGACTCTGAGCAACGCATTTTTTAAAAAATAGTGGTTTTCGTGGGTGAATGTTTTAGCATTTTGGAGCGAGCTGTTTGTCTCCATAGCTCTCTTCTGTGTTTTTTGTTGCTTTCCTGTCCAGATTGCATGCCCAATATTTGCAGGACTCCTACACTTTTTCTTTTTGGCGGCTTTTGCTTGGATGTGCCTAGAAGGTGTGCAGCTCTATCTAATGCTAGTTGAAGTTTTTGAAAGTGAATATTCAAGGAAGAAATACTACTATGTTGCTGGTTACTTGATTCCTGCCACCGTGGTTGGAGTTTCAGCCGCTATTGACTACAAGAGCTATGGAACAGAGAAAGCGTAAGTAATTGCAAGCGACCTGAGTGTTTTTCAAGTGAATAATTTTTTAAAGCCTGTTAGCTGTCAGTGAGGTTCCCTGACAGATTAAAATAGCATCTGAAAGCTTTATTGGTAGGAGAATGGGCATGCCGTGCACAAATTACAATCAAGTCTTTTGTAATTTTCTAGGTTCAGAGGATTTGTACTCTGGCGAGGCAGATTCTAAATTATGGGCTTTCTTTTTAACACAAAAGATTGACCTGAAACAAATTGAAAAAGTAAATAACTTTTTGGCCTTAGAAAGATATTAAGTAAAAATTCTTCTGAACTTAAAGCATCTGACACGTTTAACTACCCGGTTGTGAGCTAATGCTTCATTAGGTCTCTTTGTGCAGCTGGCCTTCCAGCTAAGTCTCATTCTGAATGGTGACAGTGGCACATTCCACCCCATATGGTTTACTTTGATAATATTTTATCAAGCAGTTTGAAAGGACTAAAATGAGTCACTGTCTTTCATTTACAACAATATAGATATTTATGGGAAGTGACAGAAGGTAGGCATACCCATGTTTCTAACTAAGGATTTTATTTGCTAGAGGCATGAATTTACCTTCCAATTCTGTTTATTTTTCTTTTCCTTTGATAAAATTAGTTACATGAAGATTCTTTGGACTAAAGAAAACTTTTTTAACTGTACAGATGATGAAAGACAAATAAAAGGAATTCAGTAGGGATTCAAAGTTATGTGAAAATGAGCCATTAAGTAAAATCTGTCTTAATAAGTTTATACATCATTTACTCTAATACTGATTTTTTTTTTCCTGGTATTTATCTTTTCCTAGTGGAGGTATTATATTTATGCTACACTGTTTTGCAACAAACATAACTTCTGAATAGGTGTTTATTTTTATTTATTGTTTGGCCCTTAATGTTCCATAGGGCTAAGCATTTTAGCTCAGACAGATCTGGAAAGCAAATTTTAGTGCTTACATGTAGAAGTTTAAAATGTTGAGACAGTTAGGAATATTGAACTTCAAGTCTTTCTTAGTAAAGTCAGAGGTCTTCAGAATTTAGGGATGGCGTGGTTCCCTCAAGCAAGCACAATTTTATATGCTTTTCTCAAATATAAAACAAGCAGGTTGAAGTAAATAAATCACTATCCTTTGTTAAGCCAAAACCAACTCAGAATTAGAATGGTTCTTGCCTATGATAAATGAATTTTCAAAGACAATTGTAGATAGAGGTAGGTTTGTTGGTTAGATGTTTAAAATTCTTTTTTTTTCCTTATGATGTTCAGGATCCATTAAAGCTCCTAATGCATTTTCTTTTCATTTCATGATAGTTGCTGGCTTCATGTCGATAACTATTTTATATGGAGTTTCATTGGACCCGTTACTTTCATTATTCTGGTAAGGAGACTATTTTCCCTTCCTTTTTGCCTTGCTTTTCTTGGCAATGCTTTTCAAACAAGGATAATTTGTTTTGTTACTAATTTACCTGTGCATTCAAAGATTTATAAACATAATCTTTCCTCAGAATATTATATAGTTTATTCAACATATTATACCATTATTAACAGTTTATATATTGGCTAATAATACTATTTGTAAAAAACATCTTTCTTCGAAAATGCACTTTTTCCATTTCTAATTCAGTATGCTAAAATAATCATGTCATAATCTAAAAAATATACTTACATATAAGACATATTAAGAATTCAGTGAATTATTTCGAAAAGTGAAAGAATCTTACCTTAATTTTTCCTGTTTTAAGTTCCACTTAGTAATTTAGTACTTTTCAATCAATCTCCCCACCCCTAAATACTTGCTAGGGCATAAAAAGTTGTTTAAGCTTAGATTAATTAATGAATATTAAATCGACTTTAAACTCATTAGAAATAAAATTACTTTTCTAAGACTTAAGATACCAAATAAAAATACTGATTTTTAAGAAATACTGGTTTTAAATGAATTTGATAAAAGTTAAGAATAGTGACATTAAGGTATTTTTAAACTTTTTATATTACTTTTGGTCATATTTGAAATGTTGAGATAAAAAGAGTATAGCTAATGTATCTGGATTACAGTATTTAAAGCTTCATTCAGTGAAAGCACTGGGCTAATGGGTGTTATTGACGCTTATATTATTGAAAAGGATACATAAACAAGTTTAAATGTTATCTATGTCTTTTTAGTCTAATTTTAAATATTTTTTCTTAATTTGTTTTTCAAAAGGATACACAAACAAGCTCCTTAGGATATTTTTAAGGTTAACTAATATTTCATGAAAATAGAAATTTTTAGTAGCGGAAGGAAACTTAAAATGACTTCAAGCGTCTGCATGTTTGCCATTTAAATTGTTTTACACAATTACTTACACAAAGCAAGATAAAAATTTGAGATGAATGCCTGAATGAATCACACCAGTAAAACATTCTCCAGTATTCTAGGAAAACGGATTTCTCACTAGAATTACCCAGTGCAGGTGATGGTCCCACTTTATGCTCTTGGTGTTCCTGTGTCAACACATCCTAAGCGTGGCTGCAGTTTAATGGCCAGCCGCTGACATGAGGAGGCAGGCTGCTGGAAGATGCAGCCTGCTTTTTGACCTCAAGGACTTGGTAAAACACACTTACACTTTGAAACATCTGAAGACCGCGTTAGGGATATTTGGTCTATGAAAACATCATGTATTTGCTTCTGTTATACTAAAGTCTTCTTTATTTATGCCTCTGAAGATAAGTGCTGACATCAGAGTATTTTTTTTTTAAACATTTTAGTACCTTGTCTGTTTACAGTAAGAGCCCATTATTATTTATTACTCTTGTCATTTTTGTCCTATACCTAATCCTTTAGGCTGAGATGTGACAGGCTTTTTGGAACAGTATTCCCAACTTGAAAACAAACAGAAAACCCCAGCAGGTAGCATTCTCTATACAGATCTTGTTGGAATCCTTCTCCCTGCCATGGCTTAGCCCTCTAGTCATCGCAGCATAGAGACAGTCTAGGAGTGGTGTAAGAATGCAGAACATAATCTTGCAAAACACCACCTAACCTGCATTGAGTTATGACTGCACACTGTGTGTTTGTTGAAAATATATTTACCTACATACATCCCTCTGGTGATGTTAAGATATTTAAAGCCCAATTAGACACAAATCTTAATAATGTAAATTACATTGTACACCATGCTTTTAAGGAATATTCTTTACAGCAAAAATACTAATAGTACTAGAAAGTACAGCTTTGCATTTCCAACTTTTCTTTTTTTATTATTATTATTATTATCATAGCTGTGTACATTAATGCAATCATGGGGTACTGTACACTGGTTTTATAGACAGTTTGACACATTTTCATCACACTGGTTAACATAGCTCCCTAGCATTTTCTTAGTTATTGTGTTAAGACATTTATATTCTGCATTTACTAAATTTCACACGTACCCTTGTAAAATGCACCATAGGTGTGGTTCCACAAATTACCCTCCCTCCCTCTTCTCTTTCTCCTTCTTCTTTGGCTACACTTGGATTATAGCTTTCATGTGAAAGTCATAAATTAGGTTCATAGTATGGCTGAGTACATTGGATAATTTTTCTTCCTTTCTTGAGATACTTTACTAAGATGAATATGTCCCAGATACATCAATGTAAACATGAAAGACGTAAAGTCTCCATCTTTCTTTA
>CAUYPK010124089.1:0-18606 GCA_963574355.1 Loris lydekkerianus | reverse complement strand
TATGAAGGAGAAAATTCTGAAAGCAGCCAGACATAAGAAATCCCTAACCCACAAAGGGAAGAATATTCCAATGACTACAGAACTTTCTGCTGAACCTTTCAAGCTGGAAGAGAGTGGTCATCAAATTTTAATCTCCTAAACAAAATAAGTTTCCATCCCAGATCCTGTATCCAGCTAAACTGAGTTTCATTTATGATGGAGGAATTAAATACTTTAATGACATTCATATGTTGAAGAAATTTGCCATAACTAAACCAGCTCTTCAGGATATTTTCAGACCTATCCTCCATAAAGACGAGCCCAATCCTATACCACAAAAATAAACTCACTCAGAAACTTTTGACCAAACTCCAACTTCCACAGTTGTAAAAGGAATAAAAATTTCCACTGGAGTTTCAAAAAACTAGATATCCAAAATTTTACCAGGCTTATCAATATTCTCCATTAATGTGAATAGCTTAAACTGTCCTCTGAAGAGCCACAGTTTGGCTGACTGGATACAAAAACTCGGGCCAGATATTTGCTGCATACAAGAGTCACATTTTACCTTAAAAGACAAATATAGACTCAGGGTGAAAGGATGGTCTTCCATATTTCAGGCAAATGGTAATCAGAAAAAAGCAGGTGTTGCAATTTTATTTGCAGATACAATAGGCTTTAAACCAACTAAAGTAAGGAAGAATAAGAATAGTCACTTCATATTTGTTAAGGGTAATACTCAATATGATGAGATTAAAAGTATTAATATCTATGCAGCCAACCAGAATGCACCTCAATTTATAAGAGAAACTCTAAAAGATATGAGCAACTTGATTTCCTCCAGCTCCATAATATCGGAGATTTTAACACTCCTTTGGCAGTGTTGGGTAGATCCTCCAATAAGAAGATGAGCAAAGAAATTTTAGATTTAAGCCTAACCATCCAACATTTGGATATAACAAACATCGACAGACATTTCATCCCAACACTGAATACACATTCTTCTCATCAGCCCACGAAACATACTCCAAAATCAATCACATCTTAGGTCATAAGTCTAACCTCAGTAAATTTAAGGGAATAGAAATTATTCCTTCCATCTTCTCAGACCACCATGGAATAAAACTTGAACTCGGTAAAAGCAGGAATCTGCATACTTATACAAGAACATGGAAGTTAAATAACCTTATGCTGAATGATAGCTGAGTCATAGATGAGATTAAAACGGAAATCACCAAACTTTTGGAACAAAATGACAATAAGGACATGAATTATAAGAACCTCTGGGATACCGCAAAGGCAGTCCTAAGAGGGAAATTTATAGCACTGCACGCCTTCCCAAAGGGAATGGAAAGAGAAGAAGTTAACAGCTTAATGGGACATCTCAAGCAACTGGAAAAGGAAGAATACTCCAACCCCAAACCCAGTAGAAGTAAAGAAATAACCAAAATTAGAGCAGAATTAAATGAAATTGAAAACAAAAGAATTATACAACATATCAATAAATCAAAAAGTTGGTTTTTTGAAAAGGTCAATAAAATAGATAAACCTTTGGCTAAACTAACCAGGAAAAAAAAAGTAAAACCTCTCATTTCATCAATCAGAAATGACAAAGACGAAATAACAACAGACTCCTCAGAAATTCAAAAAATCCTTGAGGAATATTATAAGAAACTTTGTTCTCAGAATATGAAAATCTGAAGGAAACTGATCAATACTTGGAAGCACTCCACCTTCTAAGACTTAGCCAGAATCAAGTGGAAATTTTGAATAGGCCAATATCAAGTTCCAAAATAGCATCAACCATAAAATATCTCTCTAAAAAGAAAAGCCCGGAACCAGATGGCTTCACGTCAGAATTCTACCAAATGTTTAAAGAGGAACTAGTACCTATATTGCTCAATCTATTCCAAAATATAGAAAAAGAAGGAATACTACCCAACACGTTCTATAAAGCAAACATCACCCTCATCTCCAAACCAGGAAAAGATCCAACAAGAAAAGAAAATTATAGACCAATATCACTAATGAATATAGATGCAAAAACATTCAACAAATTTCTAACAAACAGAATCCAGCAACACATGAAACAAATTATACATCATGACAAAGTCGGTTTTATCCCAGAGTCTCAAGGCTTATTCAATATACATAAATGTATAAATATAATTCAGCACATAAACAAATTAAAAAACAAAGATCATATGATTCTCTCAATTGATGCAGAAAAAGCTTTTGATAATATCCAGCATCTCTTCATGATCAATTCTTGAACTGATAGAGGCCATCTACAGCAAACCCACAGCCAATATCCTATTGAATGGAGTTAAATTAAAATCATTTCCACTCAGATCAGGAACCAGGCAAAGTTGCCCATTGTCACCACTGCTCTTTAACTTTGTAACGGAAGTTGTAGCCATCATACTGAGGGAAGAAAAGGTGATCAAGGGTAACCATATAGGGTCAGAAGAGATCAAGCTTTCACTTTTGGCAGATGATATGATTGTATACCTGGAAAATACCAGGGATTCTACTACAAAACTCTTAGAAGTGATCAAGGAATACAGCAGCATCTCAGGTTACAAAATCAACATTCATAAATCAGTAGTCTTTATATATACCAACAATAGTGAAGCTGAAAAAAGTCAAGGACTCTATTCCATTCAAAGTAGTGCCAAAGAAGATGAAATATATGAGAGCTTATCTACCAAAGGATGTGAAAGATCTATATAAAGAGAACTATGAAACTCTAAGAAAAGAAATAGCTGAAAATGTTAACAAATGGAAAAACATACCATGCTCCTGGCTGGGAAGAATCAACATTGTTAAAATGCCCATACTACCAAAAGTAATATACAATTTTAATGCAATCCCTATTAAAGCTCCACTGTCATACTTTAAAGATCTTGAAAAAAATAATACTTCATTTTATATGGAGTCATAAAAAACCTCAAATAGCCAAGACATTACTCAGAAATAAAAACAAAGCAGGAGGAATCATGCTACCAGACCTCAGACTATACTGTAAATTGATAGTGAACCAAACAGCATGGTACTGGCACAAAAACAGAGAGGTAGATGTCTGGAACAGAATAGAGAACCAAGAGATGAATCCAGCTACTTACCCTTATTTGATCTTTGACAAGCCAATTAAAAACATTCAGTAGGGAAAAAGATTCCCTATTTAACAAACGGTGCTGGGTGAACTGGCTGGCAACCTGTAGAAGATTGAAACTGGACCCACACCTTTCACCATTAACTAAGATAGACTCTCACTGGATTAAAGATTTACACTTAAGACATGGAACTATAACAATACTAGAAGAAAGTGCAGGGAAAACCCTTGAAGAAATCAGTCTGGGTGAATATTTTATGAGGAGGACCCCCCAGGCAATTGAAGCAGCTTCAAAAATACAGTACTGGGACCTGATCAAACTAAAAAGCTTCTGCACAGCCAAGAACACAGTAAGTAAGGCAAGCACACAGCCCTCAGAATGGGAAAAGATATTTGCAGGTTATGTCTCCAACAAAAGTTTAATAACCAAAATCCACAGAGAACTCAAATGTATTTGCAAGAAATGAACAAGTGATCCCATGTCAGGCTGGGCAAGCGACTTGAAGTGAAACTTCTCTGAAGAAGACAGACACACAGCCTACAGACATATGAAAAAGTGCTCATTATCCTTAATCATCAGAGAAATGCAAATCAAAACTACTTTGAGATATCATCTAAATTCAGTACGATTAGCCCATATCACAAAATCCCAAGACCAGAGATGTTGGCGTGGATGTGGAGAAAAGGGAACACTTCTACACTGCTGGTGGGAATGCAAACTAATACGTTCCGTTTGGAAAGATGTTTGGAAAACACTTAGGGATCTAAAAATAGACCTGTCATTCGCTCCTACAATTCCTCTACTAGGAATATATCCAGAAGACCAAAAATCACATTATAACAAAGATATACCAGAATGTTTGTTGTAGCCCAATTCATAATTGCTAAGTCATGGAAAAAGTCCAAGTGCTCATCAACCCATGAATGGATTAATAAATAGTGGTGTATGTACACCATGGAATACTATGCAGCCTTAAAGAAAGATGGAGACTTTACCTCTTTCACGCTAACATGGATGGAGCTGGAACATATTCTTCTTAGCAAAGTATCTCAAGTATGGAAGAAAAAGTATCCAATGTACTCAGCCCTACTATGAATCAAATTTATAGCTTTCTTATGAACACAGTAAGTAAAGCAAGCAGACATTCTTATGAAAGCCATAACCCAATTATAGCCCAGGAAGTAGTGGAAAAGGGGAGAAGGAGGGGAGGGGAGGAGGGAGGATGGATGGAGAGAGGGTAATCTGTGGGACCACACCTATGGTGCATCTTACAAGGATACACGTGAAATTTACTAGATGTCTTAACACAATAACTAAGAAAATGCTGTGAAGTCTCTGTTAACTAATTTGATGAAAATATTTCAAATTGTATATAAAACCAGCACATTGTACCCCATGATTGCATTAATGGACACAGCTATTATTTAATAAAAAAATACATAATAGCTCCACAAGTGTGCTTCTCTTGACTGAGTCCTCACTTCTGTATCCAGATGCACAGTCTGCCAAAGCACAATCTACTGGCTGCCCACCCAACACCTTCCTCCATCCAGTTAGTGTCATCACCTGCTTCTGCTGCCCCCTGATGGTTTTCCAGGTTTACCTTTGCTCTTCTTGGTCCCCACAGGTACCTTGTTGGCTCTCTGTCTGGGGGTACTGCTAACTCCTTCCTCGGACCCCACTCTGTCCCACATTGCAGCTGGATCGCCATCGGAGAGTGGCATCTGTGGCCCCCACCATGTGGCTTCCCGTCTTAATCCCACCCACAACCATGCTTTGGCAACATCCAGACTTCTTAACAAGCCATGTGTTTCATACTGATGCAACACCTGAATTTCTTGTGTCCTCACATGTGTGCGTGGGAGTGCGCTTTACAGTTCTGTGGCAGACACAGAAAGTGTACAAAGTGAAGAAGTCTGGGCAATACGTTTAAAAGACTAAAACAATGTATCACAACATACAACTGGGTCTGCAATGTCTAATCAAATATTTTAATGATTAGATTGAGAAATGGTATAAATAGATTGGTAAGAACAGTTATCTACCTACCCGCCTCTCCCTAACGCATAAGTTAGGGGTTACAGAAACATCTAGTCAACAGTCTGGACTCTGTAGGGAGAGTCCCTGGCGTGGCTGGTTTTCTCCATTGCTGCCACTAACGGTGCTATGTCAAGTCTCCCTTCCCCATTTTGTTGCTGATCCTGAAATGTCATTTTGACCATGTCCACTAGCTTTTACATAGGCATTAAATTGAAACACTCAATCTTTTGTCAATCCCAAAGTTACTGTCTTCCCCATGGATGGCCATGCCAGGCTGTGTCTCCAGGGAGCTGCAGCAGTGAGGGGTTGATATGCTGCTTTACGCCTCTTCCTTCCCCTTTAGCATAGGCTGTGGGGATGGAGCAGCATCTGTACATCTCTGCCCCTTCCCTGCGCAGACCCTGACTCTCTGGTTGAAGGTTCACAGTAGTATGGATGTGGTAAGTGGGAAACACCAAGCGTATCCTTATTTTGTTAACATGGTGCAGTTGAACCTCTCTCCACTGCCTCTGAGGACACCCTATACTGGCTCTTGTCTCTCTGTGTGCTGGGGTACACATTCTGGCTCTCTTGTGGGGTGAATGGGTAAGTTATTTTGGAGTCCAAAAGGTGAATGCTTAGGATGAGGGTGAGTAGAAATTTCAATATCTCTGTTAGACACATTGGCAGAGGAGAGCATTTTAGATTTTGCAAAGTATGAAAATAAGAAGGCAAGGTCTTGGTATCCGTTGCCATGTTCCACCAGAGTGAGCAGGTGGAAGCAGTGGAAGCGGATGGAGCGTTCCCTTCACTGAGGACATTCATGGTGACGGTGTCTAGTGGAAGCTGAATGATGAGATAATAAAGAAACCAGTCTCTAGCACACAGAGCTCAGCCATGCATGGATCTTCTCTTTTAACTGACATCATAGCAAAAGCTTTCCGAGCTCCCAGGACTGCAATGCAGAAGAGACACAAATCCACTGGAGCAAGAAGTCTCCTGTGTGTGCACATGTGCTTTTAAATGTAGAGAATATTTCTTGAAAGATGCACTAGGTTAGTGGAAGAGATTAATTTTCACCATTTGCTCTTTTACTTCATTGAAATTTTGTACTGTCTGCATTACATTTTCAAAATTAGATACAATGCAGGGGGGGGGTAGAGAGAGAGAGAGAAAGAATGTAAACATATGAGAAATACCATATTGACCTACTGCTATAATGAGAAACAAATACTATTGAGGTGCGTTTGCACAGGAAAAGACTTATGCAATGGTTCCATATATACAGAAAAACCAAAAGACACTGTTGTTTCAGTTACTGCTATTCCGTTTTGCTTGCCTGCAAAACTATACCAAGTTAAAGGTTATTTAGTGCAAACCATTTCAGGTTTCCTGCAAATAAAAAAATATATGGGAATGCTACTCTTTTGCTTCCTTCCAGGACATTAAAAAAATCTTTTGATGATGCATAAATAACTAATAGGAGATAAGGGAAATTTTTTCTCCTGTTTCCAGTGAAAATTATCTTTGGCTTGAATACAGCTAGAAAAATTTTAGGCTAATATTTTCAAGAAGTTAGAGGTGGCTAAGAACAAGAGTTTAGCATGAAAGTAATTCCTCAACCATAGCTAATAGTATTCCACAAATCTTTCATGGAGTTCAGAAGTAAAATGCAGGCAGAAAATTAGAGTAGAGAACAGCTCGGGGAGAAATGGACCATTTTTAGTACAACATCTAATTCTAACCCAGCATTTCAGATTTATTAACTGATGGATCTAAGCTCACATAACATATTATTTCCAGAATTGAAATATATGTGTATTTTTCAAAGGTATAGGTTCCTGGTTAAAAATTTCTAAATAATCTAGGAAAAGTTTCAGTCTCTGTTAAGCAATGTGCCCAGGGATACTCGCCTACCCCACGCTCTTAAATAAGGCACCTTTGGACTTAGTGCTACCAGACAATTAAGTCCACAAACCTCCCTAGAAAATATGCTACATCCCTCATGGCTGAATATCACCACAGTCACCTACAAAGTACTCCCCTTGGGAAGCTGCAACAACACCAGATCTCAGAGCCTAATCCACCCTTCAAAGCACTTTTCTAGAATAAGTTCACAAACTTAATTTTCAGACCTCTTATGATGACAGCTTTGATGGCCATTCCAGTGAAAGAGTTCCAAAATTGCTTTGAAGCCTGGACTAGGCACTGGTATCAGAGTATAGCTTCAAAAGGGGAAGACTTTGAAGATGACCGTAGTGATATTCAGCAATGTGGTGTGTAGCACTTCTTCCAGCATGAGTTCACAAACTTAATTGTCACACCTTGTTTCAGTATATAAATGTACACAACTTTTCTTAATTGGTCCCTTAAGTAAAGCTATGTGAGGTATTTTTGTTTTTTTATGATATGTTTCAACGAGATAAGTATATATGGATCTTAAAATATCTATTGAGGTAAACGCACTTTTCTATTGAATTAATGTGTATCCCCCACCTGCTGTCCTGATAAAACTTTTTCCAATTATAGATGCCCATATGAAGAATCAATATCATACATCAAGCCTGTTACTCAGACTAAATATTTAAGAGTATTATGAACTGTATGAATTTAAGAATATTTTAGACTGTACAAGTTTAAGGCTATTTGAGTTGTTTATTATTGCAAAGTACTCTTCAGGTACCGTGTGCAAATTGCAATTCCTTCTTAATTAATGAACCCTTCCAGAACCAACTACATATTTGGATCCAAAGAAAGGAAAGTATATAATCCACATTACTCAGGCGACACTTTGTGCATGCTATCTCTTGTGTTTGTGCAGATATGAGGAAAAAATTAGCAAAATTATTAATTTGTCTTTTCTTTTACCTAGGTGTTGCTATTATTCAGGTCCTCACCAGACTCCAAAAGTCTATTTCTAGCTCTGTCAGTAGCACACATCTCAACACTCCAGTGGAATTCAGGTGAAAGTGTTTTTGTTTCAAGGATATTAAAAAGGTTCCCTGAGGCTTCGCTGATGATAATGAACTGATATTATACAGATGTTTAGAGTTTTTGGTCTTGCTGGACCAGCCATAAATGTGGGACCTCAAGTAAGAAGGCTGTCAATGTGGACAGATTTTAATTTTTGGACAAATACTTGGACAAATTTTAATTTTTATAATATAGGCTTTTAATTAGGGCCAGAAAACTTTTTCTGTATAAAGACCAGATAGTATTCTGGGTCTCATGGGCTAAAAGGGAAAATTGAGTATTTTATGCAGGTATTTAATTATATTTCAATATAGTTCTAGACACTGAACTTTGAACTTCATAAAATTTGGGGGTATCACAAAATATTGTTTTCTTTAGATGTTGTAAAGTCATTTATAATTTTTTACTTTTTTAAATTTCAGATTAATATAAGGGTACATGTGATTCGGTTACATTGTTTACATTTGTTAGGAAAAGTCCCAGTTGTATTTGAGTCCTTTACTCAAGATGTGTATGTACCATGTACCCTACAGTGTACCTGTTAGGGGAGCTTACTGAGCCTCTCTCCCCACTGTCCTGCCTTTTGAATTTAATGTTTTCCTCTCATGTAGGCCTGTAGTTATTCATCTATTAGTTTCAAATTAGTATTGAGTATATGGAATGCTTGTTTTTCCATTCAGAGATACTTTGCTAAGGAGAATGTTCTTCAGCTCCATCCAGGTAAATACAAAAGATGTAAAGACTCCATCATTTTTATGGTTGAGTAGTATTCCATACATATTAATTAATTAATACATTATTAATCCATTAATGGTTGGATGGACACTTGGGTTGTTTCCACATCTTTGTGATTGTGAATTGAGCTGCTATAAATATTTGAGTCCAAATGTCCTTATAGTAAAATGATTTTTTTTTCTGAGTAGATAACTAGTAATGGGATTTTAGGATCAAATGGAAGGTCTACTATTAGCTCTTTGATGATTCTCCACACTTTCCAAAAAGACTGTGCTAGTTTGCAGTCCCGCCAGCAGAATGTAAGTGTCCCCTTCTCTCCACACTCACTCCAGCTCCTGTAGCTTGGGGACGTTGTGCTGTGGGTTTTCTCACTGGGGTTAGCTGCTATCTCCTGGTGGTCTTTATCTGCATTTCTCTGACGCTTAGGGTGATGAGAATGGACAAGAAACACATGAAAAATGCTTATCATCCCTAAAATTTAATTTTTTTCTTTGCTTGAAGATTAAATAAAATCAGGCAGTAGGCTTCACTGGGTCCATGGGCCAGTTTGCCACCCTCTGCTGTGAGTGTAGAGCTCAAAGCTGGAGTCTCGCTTGATAGAAATATATGCCTGGATCTCTTGAAAAAAAAAATCCAATGTGGGAGTTTTATCAAACAAACTAAATTATGAATTAATTATTTTCTACACATACCATTATAGTAGGTACAAATACCACTATAATTTTCATTATAGTTAGATTTATTTCATGACCCATTCTTCATATTCTATGCCTCCACATTTCATGTCAGTATATTAGAAAATGTACTTTTAAAAAAATAATAAACAGTTTTTTAGAGCAGATTTAGGTTTACAGACAGGGCAGAGTGCTCCCTTTTCATCTTCCCTCTTATCCCCTCCCCCCTTTCTTGTATTATTAATATTTTGCTGTGGTACCTTTGTTATAATTGATGAATGAACATTGATACATTGTTATTAATTCAAGTATGACCTTGAATTAATACATTGATACATTGTTATTAATTCAAGTATTAATACATTGTTATTAATTCAAGTATGACCTTGAATTAATACATTGATACATTGTTATTAATTCAAGTATGACCTTGAATTAATAACACTTTACACTTGGGTTCAATTTTCTGTTGGACAATTTGTAGAGGCCTGCAGAAATGTCTGATGTGCAGGAGCTAATGCTTTAGAGAAGGGCTCCATGCACTTTTCTTTAAAGCTCTAGTTAGTAAAAATTTTATACTTTATGGGTCACATTGTCTTTGCTGCAACTACTCAACGCTGCCTGCAGAGGGAAGACAGCCATATGCAATATACCTGTATAAACAAATGTCTGTGGCTGTCTCAATAAAGCTTTATTTACAAAAGTGGGCCATGTCCAAGGTATGCATTCCTCAGCAGCGGCCCCCCAATTTAAAGTCTGGGAGGCTGTGCTAGTACGATGTATTTTATTGTCACTGCAATGGAAAGCCCCACAAGTGCTATCTTCTGACCTTGATTTTTATTAGGTAACCATACTTCTGGCTTGTCGATGATGAAGACGTTACACAAGAAGAATGTGAACAAGGAGAGAGAATGTTAGTGAACCCCAATGAGGGCTAATGATGGCTTAGACCAGAGGCTGGCGAGCTACGGCCCACAGACTGAATCTAACCAAGTCCTGTTTTATTTTGGCCAGAGACATAAAAATGGTTTTTACATTTTTCAAATGTTGTAAAAAAGAAAAACCATGCAACAGAGACCACAGGTGACTATAAAGTCTAAAATATTTACTTCTTGGCCCTTTAAAGAAAATGTTTATGTAATACTGTCAATGCAGAAGACAGTTTGCAAATAGGGGTGAAGAGTAGGGACACCCTGGATATGCAGAGATGAGAGAAAGGGTGAGTCAGCATGGCCACTGGTTTTCTGGAGTTAGCACCTATTTTCACAGAGCTCATGGCTTTTAATCCTTTTCTTACTCTGTAAATGCCTAAATGTCTTGCTCCATCTGGGATCTTTTACCTGAATTCAAGACTTAGATACTCACCTTCCTACTCATCATTTGCACCTGTATCTCAAATTTTAGATGTTCAAAATGGAAATTTTTGATATCCTTCTCTAAGTCATCCAAACCTCAATAAACGACATCTCCATCCATCTCTTTGCTTGGCCCCACTCTGCAAAATCTTTACTTGTCCACATCCCATCCATCAGCAAACCCTGTTGCTGTGATTCCAAGGTGTTTCCAAAATCCATCCACTGCCAGTGTCTCTGTCACTATACCCTGTCCGAGCCATCCTCTCTTATTCTGCAGATGGGTGCTCCTCACCAATATTTCTGCTTCCTCGGTTGTTTCCTTTGCTCCAATTCTATAATCAACATGACATCTATATTGTCCTATTAAAACATAATTCAGATCAGGACCAGAAAAGGCAATTTTGGATAAGGAGAAACAGAACTTAAATAGTCAAATATAATGATTTATTATGAAGCTATTGTAATTATGGCCAATACATCAATGGAATAGAATAGAAGGCCCAGAAGTAACTCACTCATATATGATCATGTGATTTAAGACTCAGCTTTGCAGTTGGGGAAAGAAAGTATTTTGAAAAAAAAATAGATTTGATATAATTGGCTGTCCATATGGAAATAAAAACTGTTGACTACCTACATAAAATTATATACAAAAATCAATTTCAGATATAGCCTTAGAAAGTAGAAATAAAATAATAAAATTTTTCAGAAAAAAATTAGGAGAAATCTTCAAGATATTGAAGTCAGCAAAGATTTCTCTCTTTTTTTCTATTCTTTTTTTTTTTTCCGTCTGGGGCTGGGTTTGAACCTGCCACCTCTGGTATATGGGGCCAGCGCCCTACTCCTTTGAGCCACAGGCACCTCCCAGTAAAGATTCTTCAAAGAGAATAGACACAGATGAAAAACTATCCCCACAGGATGAAACAGCAATAAACCAGGCTGTGTTAAAATTATGAACTTATATTCATCAAAGATATCATTTAGAGCGTTTATACACATCACAAACTGTGAAAAGATATTTGCAATACATATATTTGAAAAAGGGCTCATACACACCATTTTACTTAAATAAAAGCAGAAGAGCTAATAAATCTGGCAAAAGATTTGAACAGATACTTCACAAAAGAGAACATTCAAGGGGCCAATAAACATGAGAAAAGATGTTCATCAATGGGAACACCTGCCAGTGCCAGTAAAATGAGAAAGGAAGGCAGTGTCTGATGCTGGAAGGTGCAGAGTGAGTAGGGCTTGGGAACTAACTTACTTACTTCCTTCCTTCCTTCCTTCCTTCCTTCCTTCCTTCCTTCCTTCCTTCCTCCCTCCCTCCCTCCCTCCCTTCCTTCCCATGACTATCTTGTGTATTGAATGTAGTTGAAATAGTTGAGGTTCTACAGATAAAGTCTGGATCTCTGGGGAAAGGACACCAAGAAGGCTTAACCTTCACTGTGTCCTTACAGAGGGAAATACAATGTGTAGAAGAGCTCAGACTCCAGGGTGGACCATGATGTGGGTCCTGCCCTCTGTCGCCTCCTAGCGGAGAGTTGGGGGAAAGCTGCAGAGTCTCAGAATCTGGGTTTCCTCAGTGGGCACAGACAGATAGTACAGCCCACATCTAAAGACTGCAGTGAGGATTAAATGAGAAATCAGACTCAGAGGGTCTGTCACTTCTGGGACATGTGGGAACTAACGTAATGCTAGTTTCCTCTCTCTTTGCGCAGCGAACCCGTCTCCTGGTTACTCCAGATCAGGAGGCCCAAGGCTTGCTGAATTCTCCCCCCCCCCCCCCCCGGTATTGTCTTCACAGATACAGCACAAAGGACCAGCGTCTCTCCCTCTTTGGAAGGGAGGCTCGTGGCTTTCATCAGAAACTTTGTGGTGTGTGCACACCATGACACTCAGTCAGCTTTGAGGTTGCAGCCTGGGCCTTTCGCAATTCTGGGGAGATGGAGTAGATGCTGTGGTAGAGACTGATGGCAGGTCACCTGAGCCTGGAGGCCACATCTGACTGTTAAGCAACTGCAGCTATGTGCATGTCCTGCGGTGTCCTGTGTGAGGTCATTGGCGCTTTAGCAGTCCAGGACATTACCTTCCTATCATGAGCTCTGTGAGGACCCAGCATGCGCCTGGCCTGTCCTCTGGTACAGCAGGTGTATCTGTCCTTGCTGCCTCAGCAGACAGGGCTCCCCTTATGGCCCCCGCTCATCACGATGGAGTTAGACAGAGTTCGTCTTTCTCATTGTCTGTATCCAGGCTGCATTTCTAGGAATTCTGATTCCAATCAGGATGTGAAAGTTACCTTAAAAAAAAAAAATGGAATAAAGTGGAGCTTTAGAGGGATCCCTTCATATTTTTCTTATTTGTTTTTATTTTTGACAATTTTTAGTGACAGAAACGGCAGCTTTCACACTGATCATTTGGATATTTTAATGTTTTTCATTATGTGTGAATTATTCTTCACTGCGGTGTGAAACCCTCTGCAAATTATGCTAAATAACACATCTGTCTCACGAAAATCATGGACTTCAGTATCAGTCACAACACTGCCTAATTAAGTTTGGAGGCTCAGGAAGCAGTTACGGTTTGTGGGTCTCTCCCTTTGCCTCTCTCTCTCTCTACTTTGTTATCACACTAATGGTAGCTCGAGGAGCACCTGCTAAAAGAAAAGTCTCTGGGCTTCTTTTGAGCTGGTGCAGAGGCAGGTCTGTTGTTCCCCCACTGGGGAGATGTTGGGGGGGTGAAGTGGGGACCAACCAGCTCCTGAACAGATGTTCTGTGTCAGAGAATGGTTGAGGTGAAAACCAGTGGTAGATTAGGGAAAGGAACTCACACTTCCCAGTCTTCTGATTTTAATGTTCTGTGCAGACCCACTGCAGCATTTTCAGGCTAGACAAAAGGGGACCGACCCTTGCTCATGCCAACAAATGCTGAAGCAGCCTCTGTCCTCTAGACAGTTTCTGAGCAAGATCCACAGGACATGGAACATTACTTTGTGGGAAAAGGAATAGAGACCTTTCTTTCTTTCCACCTAAACCTTGACACTAACAATCAGGATGGATTGGGGTGACTTTATTCTGTGTTCTCAATGGATCACCTTGCTTTTTACTGCTTACCACACCAGACTATTCCAACAGAAAGAAAAGTTGGCTATGGGAAACTGGGAAGCTTTTACTCATATGTAATGTTTCCCAGCACTAGGAATATAGGCAATAATTTTAAAGGAAAATACAGTATGATTGGGGGAAAGGGATCTATCAAAAACTCAGGAAAGGACTTTTGGACCCTCACTAAAGCAATAGCATGAAAGTGATTTAATAGTAACACAGACTAAATCCCCAAGGTCAATAATTGTATTTGTTATTATGTACAGAATTACCACCTGGGGGGTTCACAGAACATATTAAAAGCCCCCTAATGCATCACTAACAAAGCTTTTCTTGCCTACAAACCAGAGAAACATGAAATCTCCTATCCCTCCAGAAGCAATTCATCCAGTAATGATTCACTCCCACCCGTCCAAGATGACTTGACAAGCACAAAGGGAGAGTGACTCCCCACTCAATGTAATTTGCAGAAGCAAAACTTTGGCTGAACTCCATGGTTTGCTACTGTGTCCCCTCTTGCAGCTCCCAATCCACATGTTACCCCACAGGAGAAATAAGGTGCAGACCCTGTCTACACGATGGCTTCAGGATGTTCTGAGTTTGTGGGAATGAGAACTCAAACTCCATGACCTGGAGAGGAAACCACCTCACGTCACCATCTGATCTCTAACAAAGCAAAAAAAAAAGAGCGCACACTGGGGGAAGAAAACCCTATCCAATAAATGGTGCTGTGAGAAGTGGGGAGTCAGCTGTGAGGACTGCAACTGGACCTGCATCTGTCACCACTTACAAAAATTAACTCACGGTGGATTAAAGATTTTAATCTAAGACATGAAAGTATAAAAACTGTGGATGAAAGTGGGAGAAAACTCTTAATCTTCTTGGCCTAAGGAAAGAATGGCTGGCAATCTCAGCCACAACACAAATAAAATAAATGGGACCTGATCAAGTTACAAAGCTTCTTAACAGTTAAGTACAACATCAACAATGCAAAGAGACAGTTGCAGAGTGGAAGGAGCTATTTGCATGCTATGAATCCAAGAAAGGGCTAATAACCAGAATCCACAAAGAACTCAAGCAGATCAACAGGAAAAGATTAGTTAAACCATCACATTAATGTACACAGCTATGATTTAATAACAATATAAAAAAAAAAAGATTAGTTAACCCCATAAAAAAACCAGGCAAGATGTATGAATATAAACTTTTCTCATGAGGACAGATGAATGGCCAACAAATGCATGAAGAGATGCTTATCATCCCTAATCATCAGAGAAATGCAAATAGAAGCCATTTTGAGACATCACCTAGACTCCGAGAGAATGGCCCACATCACAAAATCAAAGCAACAGGTGCTGGCGTGAGTACAGAGAGATGGGAACACTCCTGCGCTGCTGGTGGGACTGCAAACTAGCACAGCCTCTGTAGAAAGCACTAGGGAGATTCCTCTAAAAGTAGAAGTTGCATTTGATCCTGAAATCCCATTATTAGATATTTACTCAAAACAAAAAAAGCAATTTTACCATAAGGACATTTGCACTTGAATGTCCACAGAAGCATTAGTCACAATTATAAAGATGTGGAAACAACACAGGTACCCTTCAACACATGAGTGGATTAATAAACTGTGGTATATGTATACCAGGGAATATCATGCAGCCACAAAAAAGGATATTTGTATCTTTGTAACACCCTGGATGGGTTTAGAGAATGTTCTCTTAAGAAAAGTATCCCAAGAATGGAAAAACAAGCATCACACATACTCGGTACTTAATTAGAACCAGTAGATTAACAACTACATGCTCACGTAAGAGACAATCTCAATTAAATTCAAATAAGGGGTAGGGGTAAATTCTCACCAACGCATTCCTCCCATGGTGACGCACACACTTCCTGGGTGAAGGGCACAAACCTTTTGTGGTTTGGACTTTTACAAAAGAAAACTACGTAACCTAATTGCATGTACTTCCATATTAACCTAAAATTTAAGAACAATTAACTTTAGAAAAAAAAAAAAAAAAGAATGCAAACTTTCCAATGCCTTCCTCTCCTCACTGGATTCTCCTGACTCTCAGGCCTGGGCTAATCGGAGAGCTCAGACCTCATCAGCAGCCCCACTGGGTGGGGACAGCCGTCACAAGTGGTGCTTTGCTTTCTCCACTCCAAGCTACAATTGAAAATCATAGAGTGGCCTTTCCACTCTTCATCTGCAATATCGTATGCCTCGGTATGGTGAGCTTTATTTGGCTTTCATGAAGGTCTGAGGTTAGTCCACCACAGAGGCAGCTTCAGAACTGATTGAAACAGCTGCAGAGCCTGCGCCTTGGGAGACAAACTGTGTTGTTAAGGAGGTGGGCTCTGGAGAAGCCAGACCTGCGCTAAACCCAGTCCTGCTCATTAGCTATTTAAATGACCTTGCATGGATTACCACAGTTTATTTCTCTGTCAAAAAACGAAATATATGGAAATTCATGATTGTCTGAGAATTAAATATGATAATTCATATAAAACCTTTCATGCAAAGCCTGGCCAACACTCAGCTCGTAAGTGCTATTAATTATACAGTCTGAAGAGTTCGTAATAGCAATTTTGGGAGAAAGGGACAATAGCAGGCATTATTATAAAATTAAACACTGTCACAGCTCTCTAAACGCCCTGGAATCAGTATCAGGTGAAATATTTTAACTATAACAAGGACTCCCATTTTATCAATAGCCAGACTCTGGTTAAGGGGAATTTGACACTATTTTCAGCCCACGTAAACAGGACGCAGACCTGCTGTGGGGTCCGCCCTCCCCCACAGTTCTCCTCTTTGGTGAAGTTGAAGATAATTCACAGGGTGTAAAAATTTTCCTTTAAATACAAAAATTTAAGATTGGAGGACATTTTAGAGGTAAGTCGTTTCAGCTACTGTAGACAACTTGCCATCTGTAGACATGTGGAATAAACTCAGGAAAGAGGGAAAGTGTGGTGAATGAATTTCGATTATATAAAAGCTGTGGTGTCACAGGACAGTGACGAAGGTGGGCTGGGGGAGACAGAGGGGGAAGGAGGACAGTCTCAGGGGTTTCAGTGGGTTCAGTGGTGGCATTTCACTGGGGCAGATTTCAGAACAAACTGAGACTCCTTTTCATTGAATAACTTTCCTTTTTAAAACTTTTCCCCCTTTTTTAATGAAACATTGGAGGAAAGGGTTGGCAGCTGCAGGTACAGGGCCAACCTGGCCTGCCAGCCTCTCCAAGTTGCTCTTGCAGGCAGTTGGAGATTCCATGTGAAATAATTATGTGTTAATAGACATATAATAATTCCACATATTTATGGACAGAGTGTCATGTTACAATAGAGGCATACATGGTGTAGTGATCAAATTAGGGTTTTGAGCACACCCATCACCTCATATGTTTATCATTTCTTTGTGGTAAGAACATTTGAAAGCCCCTCTTGCAGCCATTTGGGAGTGTGCAGTACATGGTGTTAAACGCGGTTACTCTTCTATGAGGTAAAACCCCAGAACTTACCCTCCCATCTACCTGGCCCTTTATACCCAATTGACCTATGTCTTTCTATCTGCCCTCCCTCCACCCTCCCTGGGCTCTGGTAACCAGCTTTCTATGAGATCAATTCTTTAGACTCCACAAATTAGTGAAATCATGTTGAATTTTTCTGTTCCTAGTTTATTTCATTAAGCATAATATCCTCCAGGTTCATCCCTGTGGCTGCAAATGCCGGGATTTCATTCTTCTGTATGACTGAATAGCGTTCCACATTCTCCGCTCACCCACTGATGGACCCTTAGGCTGCTCCTATATTGTTGGCTATTGTGAATGGTGCCACAATAAATGATGGCTCTTTTCTAAATATCCTCCAATTAAGCTATATTTTCTCTAAACAGTGTCTTTTCAAGTGTAGTTAGCAACAAAAAATGATTCCTATTCTTTTCCTTACATGAAATCTAAAATTCCATAGCTGCCAATCAGCCTGTTGAATGCTCACAGATTTATCATGAATGTCAAAGAGGACATCATGGGCTGAGCCTCTAGCCCCGTGTTCTTCAGCCTGTTTAATCTCGTAGCATGCTTGAACCTATATTAAACTTCCATGGTACACTTAAATTATGTCAATCAAAGAAAGAATAAAACAAAAAATATACTTACCATGTTTTAAACTTCTTTTGACAACTAATTAATGATTTTCAAAAAATTTTGAGGCACGCCCAAGATCTTCCTAGGGCACAATGATGGAAAATGACTGATAGTTCCTTAAGAAAGCTTTTATCATTCGTAAGAAAGTGTGGGTGATTATATATCAGTTTCATAATAGTACTGAGTACATTGGATACTTTTTCTTCCATTCTTTTTTTTTTAATGAACATAGCTTTCACTTCATTTGCTTAATCACAGTGTTAAGACATTTGTGTTCAATACTTGATAGATTTGACTTGTACCCTTGCACTACACTATGCTCCATAGGTGTGGTTCCACCTTTGACCCTCCCTCCATTGAACCTGCCCCCCTTCCCCTCCCCTTCCCTCCTTCATCCTGGGCTATAGTTGTGATTCATCTCTCATATGAAAGTGTGAGTGATTATAAATTGTTTTATAGTAGTACTGAGTATATTGGATATTTTTTTCCATTCCTGACATACTTTACTAAGG
>CAUYPK010124084.1:0-27513 GCA_963574355.1 Loris lydekkerianus | reverse complement strand
GCCTTCTCCAGTATCCGTTTCTTCCCTCCTATACAGTGCCCCAGCTGCACCCCACACACACACAGGCACACAGCTGCTCGTTTTGGTAGTCTTTCAGGGCTTCACTTTATATAGTTATACATACATTGTGTCTATTTATTTGTAATTATTGAGTGCCTGCTATATAGCACCAGAATTTAACATATCTTTATATAATATTTAGTTCTCACAGCATCCCTGAAACATATTTAATATTGTTCCCATTTAGCAAGAATAAACTGAAACACAGAGAGAAGAAAATTTGTTCCAGGACCCACAACCACTGTTTAAAAAATAATAATAACAGGCGCCAAGCACAAGCCAAAACAACTCAAGACTTTTGCAATTCATCTACTGGATTCAGTTGCGGGTAATGGAAACGATGGTGGCCCGTTAAGAAGACAGAAGTTTGATACAGGTGATTGGCTGCTTACAACATTAGTGGGAGACCTACAGGAGACGGCTGGAGGCTGGGCCTGACTCCTAACAGGTGATTGCAGCACCAGCACACCAGGGGTCCTACACCTCTGCCAGTCAGGACCCTGGGACATCTCCTGTACCACCCCCATCCTCCCTTCCATACTGAATTTTTGGATTTAAGTCTCCTTCAAGTGCACCCAACTTCTGGAACCCAAATCATTTCCAAATCCCTACTGTCTGGGAAATAACGTTTGCTGTTTTCTAGCCTGTGCAGTTCAACAGTATACACAAAGAAGAGTTTGAAATAGGTGTTGAGAGACCCAGTCTACCATTTCCATGCTATCATCTTTAACAGAGTAGAACTGAACCTCTATAAAAGGGATTTCTGAAAGTATAGTACATTTAAGTAAAGGATCCTCTTAGTCATCCAGCAAACAGCCCCATAGATAAAATCACATACTCTGTCCATTGCTAAAAAACCAGCTTTGTCCTGAGAATTTTCAAATATCCCACTTGTGACAATGAGGGACTTCAAAGCTTTCAATCTACCCATTAAAGCCATCGGTAGAGCAGGGAGTTACGAGCCAGCACACTTGCAGTCCCAGACTCCTAGAGTATCTTTCACAACACCAAGAGGAGACAGACGGCGCTAAATTGGCCCTCGGCGGGTTGTACGAGTTAAAGTAATTCCTGAGAGCTGCAATTACTGGCCGCTCACCACTTGGATGTGGCCCTACACTTGGCATTTCCGTTCGGCATGCTGGAGACTTGGCAGGGACAGAAGCATCCAAATCCAAACCAGGCAAAATGAAACACTTCCCTCTCCCAGTTCTCAGGCCAAGAAGAGTGTGCAATGACTCCTTTCTTCCAAAATCACCTTTATTTTAATCAGTCTGTATTTGCCTGACTTTGTACCAGACGGGCTACAAACCAGGCATGACGAGCAAAGCAACTAAACATTTATTTGAATGAAAGAATGAATTTCTTTTTTAATAAAAAGAAAAATACATTTTTAATACCTTCCATGGGCCAGACACTATGTAGGAAATCTTTCTGATCCTTATACCAAATCTGTAAGATAATTATCACCCTCTGTGTTTTGCCACTGGGGAAACTGAGGCTCAGAAATTAAATAATTTGCCTCAGACATGCAGCTGCTATGTGTAAACCTGGGGTTCAGACCCACATCTCTGATTCTACAGTCCCTGTAGTTCCCATTACATGGGTATTTCTCAGCCCTTTTTTACCAGGTCTCAAAGGAAAACAAAAATTTTTGCCAAACATTTCTTTGTGTACCTTATATTACAAAAATAATAGGCACTTTTTCATTTTCCTAGTATGAATTACTGCATTTCATTTTCGAATACACAATTATTATATCCTCATACTTATCTTTCAAATTACACATGCAACCCAATTCCTCCAGGGCTTATAATATACGCTGTTTTCTTCACCACCACTATTACATTGTAAAGGATTAAAATCCTGTCAACTGATGAAAAATACTTGGAAAATCAGTTGAGGCAATTTCTAAACAAAGTCATGAATTTTAAAAAGAATCACCTTAGAATAAGATATTCCAAATTGAAGTGTGGATCTCTTGGAAGTTGGCGTCTTCATTTATATTCTTATTATAATCCCATATACCTTAAAGAGTTGTGAATATGATTTAGAAATTATATGCTATACAAAATACTTTGTAAGCTACAGCACTGTACAAAGGAAGGTATAGTATTATTTGTGAATAAAAAGATACCTAGCGCAAAATTGATCCCTACAACCTGAAGAAGCCGATACTCACATTTAAAAAGCAGCTGCCTTTTTCTGTAGATAGGGTCTAAAAAAGATTGGCGTCAGTGGCCTAATGAAAGACAGGGTGCTCGCTTAGGAGTTAGAAATCCTATATTTGAATCCAATGCTTCCACATCGTGGGCAACATCTTGCTTGCTCTGAACCTCATTTCTTGATCTTGAAAATTAAGGATGCTTCCTCATCAGAGAATAATGGTGAGAATCACATTAATACACACAGTGTGTGTTAATCATTGCATTGCATTCGATATAGCGTCATCCCTGAACTGACTTGCATCAAGGTTATCTTTTGATGAAACTTTTTTTTTATTTGAAAAAACAAGGGTTGTATAACCGTGTCGTTTCTGAAGAAAAAAAAAATCCATCTGATAAAGTGCATAATGATATTTGATGACTATCGAACATTTTGGTTCCTACAGCTTCAGCCATGAGAAATTTACGATTAAGTTCTTGTATCTCTTTACCTTCTTTTTTGGACATTTACATCCCAATAGTACTTGTCTAGCAAAAGATAATAATGTTCTTGGTAGGACGTAGCCTCAGTAAGCTGAAGCAGCAGTGAGAGATGACTCTCCGCAGCGCCACCTAGTGGATTGTAAAGCAAGTGCACACTCAACCTCCGCAACCGGTGTGGTGATGGTTTTCTCCAAGTTTCTGAGATGGTTACACAATTCTACACTACCTCTTAAAATGTACACTACACATTGAGTTATATTAAAATGAGTAAACTGATTTTAATTATACATTTAATACCTGTTAAAAATGTAAAAGTAATTCACTGACTCCATTTAAAAATGTTTAAAGAAAGTAACAGACCCTACATTTCTAGAATATGAAAAAAACATGCTGCTAAAATTGTGCAAAAAATAGTCTTTCCATGCATAAATCTAAGAATATTTGTAGGAAAATTAATATTAATAGTGGCCAAAATATACTAGCCATTTTTTCTCAAGGAATGGCAAAAGTTATGCACAGATTCCAAATATCAAAACACAAAATGGATTATAGAAAGTGATAACAAATACAAAGAAAATGCATAATATTTCAGGAGATGACAGGCAGTGATGCAAAATAATCTGAACAAAGATAAGGTGCCAAGGCTAAAAGCACACACACTCACACGTGCACTTACACACGCACACATCCTAGGAACTTCAAGTTGTTTGATGTACTTCTTCTGGGCCAACAAATACACAAATTAGAGTCACTTTTACATCTGCATTAACGTAGCTCTTAAGAGGTGGTGGGATAGTGGCAGCGCCTATGGCTCAGTGGGAAGGGCGCCAGCCCCATATACCTATGGTGGCAGGTTCAAACCTGGCCTCGGCCAAACGGCAACAACAAAACAAAATACCCGGGCATTGTAACAGGTGCTTATAGACCCAGCTACTCCGGAGGGAGTAAGAGAATCACCTAAGCCCCAGAAGTTGGAGGTTGCTGTGAGCTATGTGACACCACAGCACTCTACTGAGGGCAATAAAGTGAGCTGTGGGCTGTGTGACACCACAGCACTCTACTGAGGGCAATAAAGTGAGATTCTGTCTCTACAAAAAAAAAAAAAAAAGAGGTGGTGGGGTAAAGAGATGTATGTTCCCAGTAAGCCTGGGAAATTTGCCAGACCTATCGGGGTTCATTCTTTCTTTTTAAAAAGATAACAAATTTATATAGTCCCTGGAAAATTACTATGTAGAACCCTAAGAACAGATCCCCACCAAACTTCATTTCATAGCTAACATGAAAATTTAAAGATTTTGTTTTTATTTTTGACTTATGTTTAAATATGAAATATGTCAAATATATAGAAAAGCATAAAGAATAATATAAACATAATCCCACATGATCAAATGTTAACACTTTGCCCAGTGTACTTCAAATATGAATTTTCGGTTGTGTATTAAGGAATCAAATATTGCAGAAATTATTGACGTCCTCTATTAACTCTTCCCCATGCCACTTTCTTCCTGGCTACCCAGAGGTAATCACAATCTTGAGATTAGTGGGATTCCTCCAAGGCACGTTCTTGGCTGCTGCATGTCACACTTCTGTATCTGTGTGTGTTCACAAATGTTACAGTATAGTCATGGGTGTTTCAACCTGAAAGAAATGCTACTGTATTGTATATAACATTCTGCAACTTGCTTTTTCATTCACCATTATTCCTTTTTTTAGTATACATATGGGTGAACATGGTCCCAGTTGGTCCAACTATAGTGTTGTAGTCCCATGTATTTTTGTACCATGATTTATCTTTTCATCTCTCACTGATGGATATTTAGGCCTTTCTAATATTCATTGATTATAAACAGGATATCAATTAAACTGAATACACCACTGCTGGGTACAGTAGTATGTGCCAGTAGTCCCACCTGCTAGGGAAGCTGAGATGGAAGGATTGCTTGAGCCCAGGACTTCTGGGCTTTAGTGTACTGTGCCAATTGGGTGTCCACACTAACAGGCCAACATAAATATGGTGACCTCCTGGAGCAAGGAACCAAGACAACCACCAAGTTGTCTAAGGGTGAACTGACCCTGGTCCCAAATGAATGGGATTGTGCTTATGAATAGCCAAAGCACTCCAGCCTGGGCAATATAGCAAGCAAGACTCCATCTCTTCCAATATATATGCAAAAGTTTCTCTAGGAACAGGCATGGTGAATCACACCTGTAATCATAGCACTCTGACAGGCTAAGGTAGGTGGATTGCTTGAGCTCAGGAGTTCAAGACCATCTTGAGCAAAAGTGAGACCCTGTCTCTACTAAAAATAGAAAAATGAGCCAGACATTGCTGTGGATGACTGTAGTCCCAGCTACTCAGGAAGCTGAGGGAAGAGGATCACTTGAGCCCAGGAGTTTGAGGTTGCTGTGAATTGTGACACCATGGTACTTTACCCAGAGCAAATAGAATGAGACTCTGTCTCAAATAATAATAATAATAATAAATATATAAAAACATTTCCTTGGTACATATTATGTCATATATGTTATATATAATGTATGCCATATAGTCCAAAGTGGAATTAGTGAGTAGGCCTTTCCTAAACATTTTTAGCTATTGTCAGATTATTAATAAAAGTAGTCGTATCAATTTAACTTCCACTAGTAATGTATGGAAGTCTCTCTTGCTCCACATTCTTGCCAACACTTGGTATTATCAGACTTTTTAAATGTTTTCCAAGCCTATGAAATGACACTTCATTGTACTTTATTTGCATGTCCTTGATCCCCACAGAGACTGGCACTTTTCACATGTTCACTGTTCATTCAACTGTCCTCTTTGTGAACTATTCATAGTCTTTGCTCATTTTTATATTGATGGCCCTTTTCTATTGATGTCCTTGAGTTATTTACATATTCCAAATGCTAATTCTACTCTTTTGACACTAACGTGTAGTTTGTGACTTGTATTTTCAATTTATTTGTGCTCTGCTATACTAAATATTTTGATGAAGTCAAATTTTGCAATATTTTTCTCCGTAGTTTGTTTTCTGGCATCTTAAGAAGTCTTTTCTTATCCCCACAGTTATAAAGATAGTATCCTTTATTTTCTTCTAAAAGTTTTGACATTCTGTTTTTAACATGCAGATCATTAATCCATCTGGGTTTTTTTAAATAATGGTTAAAACAGGAAACTAGTTTCTGTAGGGATAACCAGCACCACTTATCAACTAGCCTGGCCTTTCTCTACTCCTCTGTAATAAACCACGTTAATTTTTTTTTTTTTTTTTTTTTGGTACATTAGGTGTTTAGGGTTTCTCTATTTCTTTCAACTGGCCTACTTGGCTTTCAAGGTCAATACCACATTGTCTAGATAACTGTAGTTTTATAAAAAGTTAAGGTGTCTGTCTTTATTTTCATTAGAAATACTTAATGCATTTAGTTCATGGATTGAGAGAGTTGATATTAAGATACTGAGTCATTTCACCCATGAACATTCCATAATTTTCCATTTAATAAGATATTTTATGTCCTTAAAAAGGGGGGGGGGGGCTTGTGCCTATTTTGTTAGTTATTCCTACATACTAAATAGTTTTTGTTTATTTTATAAATTCTAAGATTGGCCATTATTTCTATCCTCCTCCTAAAGAAAACAAAGAGAAAATCATTTTAAAGTGATTATATTTTAAGTATATCCCCCATCTTTAAAAAGAAATCATTTTAAAATTATTATATCACCATCTCATTATTTTTATATAGTCCACTTTCTATGTTCTTTGTGTATATAAACCAAAATTAATTATTTTTATGGTCAATAGGTGAGAAAACTTACTAGCATTTTATCCTTTTTTGTGCTCACCACTGTTTTCTGCACCCTCTACCTTACTTTTGAGTTCATGTATACTTTGGGTTCTTTTAGTAGTTCCTTTAGTGCACACTTACCACTAGTACTCTTAGTATTTGTATTACTAAAGTGTTTTGTGTAATAACTTAGAGTATAAAATCCTACATTGACAATTATTTTCCCTTGGCTCTTTGGAGGTGCCTGTTGTTACTGATGAGATCTTTGCCACCGACCTATATGATTGTCATTCTGTTGTAAGAAAGCTGACCTTGCTCTCTAATAATGAAATTTTATTTTTTAAAGATTGTTTCCTTATTCTTCACTTAGCAATAATGTGTGTAGATGCAGAGTTACCCTTTTTAAAAATTTTACCTAAGAACCTTTTTATTATTGATTCTAGAAAAATCTCAGATTTCAAATATTGCTTTTATTTCCTCTACCCCTTCTTTTTGGAGCTCCTTTAGGATGTAGCCTGGAGCCTGTCCAGCCACCTTATACACCTCTTAATTATTTTTTTGAAACATTCAAAATGTACTTCTGGGCAAATTCTTCTATATTTGTGATTTACTAATGCTCTCCTTCATCAAGTCAGTGAACAAGTTTTTATTTCCAAGATTTACGTTGTTTTATTTTTATATATGTATAACTGATATTATTTCCTTACATTTATGTTTTAATATTTATTTTTCCTTTTTGAAAAGAGGAAAAAATAAATACTATTACGCCTTCGTGTGTCTCTCTGAGCATCCTTGACAGACCATGAAACTACTAAAGAAGTCTTAAAAGCTGATTTTCAAAGCTGTTTTATTATTTTAATACAAACAAGGTTGAATTCATCTTTTTCATCAGCCTATTATTTATTCTACTGGCTATCTTTCTCAGTTTTTTCTTTGGGATTTTATAGGGAGCCTATTTTTGTTTCAAAGTTGTTTTTCTTTTCTTCTTTTCCTTTCCTCTTCCCTCTCCTGTCTGCAGGATTTTAAGTTACTTTACTCTCCCATCAGAATTAAGTCAATATTGGTGAATAGTAGTTGCCACCTTAGAGTGATATTGGGAATACAGCAGATACCCACCTAGAAAGCACCTTGCTTCAGGTCTCAGTGTACAGGCAGGTCACTTTCTAGGCATCAATCCTAAAAGCTTCAACCCTGGCATAAGCCAGCAGGAGGATTTTTCTCCAACTTCCTCTAACAAGAAGTAGAAGCCCTTCGAGGGCCTTGGGTTCAAATGCTCAGCCTGACTCTGTTTCCCCAACTTGTCAGAAACAATTTGAATACCATCAGCCAAAAGGAGCCGAACATCCAGCTGCTCCAACATGCTTCCATCCTGGATTCCAGCTGGTCAATGTCTTCAGCCCAACCGCCATTGGCGTTTCAGATTCTAATCTTGTCCATGAGATATTTACTCTATGTTTTGGTACTTGAATGATTTTAATGGTCTCTTTAAATATGATATCCTTCACTGGGAAAAAAGAGAGTGCCTTGAGCACACAGCCAACTTTATTAAAGCCTTTCTTCAGTCCTCATAACATACATAATTATATTCACTGCTTAGAGTTTAAATTCCAAAGAAGTTGAGTAGAAAAATGTTTCTCTGTGGTGTGTTTGAGCTGCCTCTACCTGAGTGGTACTCTCAATGAGCCCATGGGAAAGTCAATACCTGCTTAATTCAACAAATGTTGTATTAATAGATTATTGAAGGATCCAAGGGAGATATTTTCTGGGTTTCTGGCTGAGAAGCTAAAATTCTGATAGCAAAAACATGGCACTCAGCTCTGCCACCATTCCCTCCAAATCCAAACACATCACTAATAAATCACAGTTTTCCTTCCCCTTGGCATCAGAACTCTTCTTAACACAGCACATTAGTCGACCAACTCCAATTGGTTGATGCTGGCACAAGAAATGAAAATTATTTTTCCATCTTTGATTTAAGACCAGAAAAGCATGACTGTGGCCAAATCAAGAGTCTCATTAATAAGAATTCATTACAACAAAACATTAACTCCATTTAGTAAGTCACATCGTTGTTAGCATTAACATTTATGAAATAGTGTAAAAAGTGATGAGAATAGTCAAAGGTAGAATGTGTTGCCTTTTTGGTTTTCCTTTAGAGCCTAAGCAGTCCTAATTAAAATCTTTACATGTATCTCAGTGTAGAAAAAAAAATCAACTTTTAAAAACTAAAACAAATCAGTGTCTGTTTCAAGAATGCCATTTTTTCACACTGGAATGATTTTTTTTCCTCCAAACTCAATAATCTCAGCCAAGGTAACTCAATATTTCTTATTTCTTTTGTTCCAACAGCTATCTTTGCAATATTTCCCCCATCCCTCAAATGGTATCCATTATCCAGAATGTTCAGAATCATATTAACAGTTTCCGTTATCAACCAATGGGATTTCTGAAAATGATGGCAGTGCTTTGAATCAGTCTGTGGTGGTTTACAGATACTCACTGGTAATACAATGTCATTAAACATTCGATCTGATATTTTCTAGCTTTGGGGCTACACTTCCTGAAAACTCTATTATTTTAGAGCTGTGTTCATCAGCTTTGCTATTTTATTAAATAAATCACAAAATTGCCCTTCATTTATTTGATTTTTGAGATAACTTCCTAAGTGATAGAATAAACTTATCAAAGGTTTGTGTTGCCTTTTGTGTTTCAAAATTTTATATCATAAGCCAAGTGAGAATTTTAGAATTAGATCTTCCTAGTGAGAGATATGAAATATGTAATGAATCCAAATGGAAATACATTCTGTTTGGAGGTGCTGACCATTTGCTTTGGCCTTCCTTGTAGATTGGGGTTTTACCTACTATCAAATTGCTTGTGTATTTATATGTAATAATACCAAGAGGGGATATCTTTAACTGCAGGCCTTTATGAAGACAAAAGTAACCCTCAGTATGACTGAACTCTCATCTGCCAATGGAAATTATATGCAATTCACTATGAGTAGTCATACATACATAGCAATGTATAGGGATCAGCAACTGGTGATAAACTTTGAGCTAAGGAAACAGATGCGGTGGTCTTTATTCACATCTGTTTCAACCTCTGTGTGGCTCTCCATCATTGCTCATTCCCTGAAGGGTCTTATTTCAGAGTCCTTGCTACTGTTAGGAATCACTTGTAGGCTTCTATAGTGACCCTGGGAGATCGCAGAATGTTACAGCGTGCTTGCTTGGCCCTGCTCTCTTGCTCTCTTCCTCCCTCCACACCAGGAGTGTGCTGTCTGCATAGTAGCTTCAAGATAGCTCTGAGAAACATTAAGTACTGTGCCATTGGAGGAGCAGTGGAAACGTTGCCTTCTGCTGGTCATGTGCCTGCAAATGGATTCTGCATTTGCATTGTATGGTGATACTTTCTGTGCAATATCAACACATACTCTTTTATCATAACAGTAATTTAGGAATGTCCAAGGCATTGCTATTGAGCTACTCCATGCCCAATCACTGGACTGTGGGTGTCCTCTGTCAGTCACGGGGTGACTATCAGAAGTCAGTTGATCTATGTCCTGAGCTGTCTGGCCTAAAACATCCTGAATCTTGGCCTTGAAAATTGAGCTAAATACTATCAACACTAATAGAAGACTATCTCTGTGGCCCTCTATAGTTACTAGGACTGTGCAGTCATAAGAAATGGAGATTTGCTGACTCAACTGGTAGAAAAGGAAGCAGTCAATATGTTTGAATTCTATCTACCTTTCCATTCTACCTCTTTCACAAAGCCTGAGTCTCTCATCCTACTAACATGCTCCTTCTTTGAGCTCTTACTACATTTAATCTCTACCCACATTCCCACTTCGCTATCCACTGAGCCACATCCTGTGCTATTATTGCATGCTTTAGTCTTGATTCTGTGATCCTTCTCTAAGAACATGTGCTCCCCAAAGTTAGTGAGTCCTTATCATCTACCCTGTATCTAGGCACAGGTCACATTCTCACTAAATACTTGACCACAAAGTGCTCATTGTTCACTGCCTACTAAGAACTTAGAGAATTTGAGATATCCTTTGTATCCCACAGAACAAAATCTGCCCAGCAGAGCCACCGTCAGGTATTTCTGTGGTCAATGGAAGGTCCAAGTGGAATAGATACAGGACGGAAGTTGGAGAGTAACCAGAACATGTGCCTGGCCCCACTGCGCATTATGGTAACCCCGGCCTGCAGTTGTCTCCCCAAGTGATATACGGATTATATGCAGAGCTAACTTGCATGATACCAGCATCAGAGTGCATGTTGTACTATCACTGGCAACTTCCCGTGAAAATGCCAACATTTTGCATCATCTTTTAATTTCCTCTAGTCAGCCTGTCCATGAGACCTACTCAGAAGCCTGCATCATGGTGAATGAGCACCCATTGCTCTGATTTTCAGGTGAAGGAAGTCTGATCCTCAGCCATTTTCTTTCTTGTTTATATTATTTTGCAGCTTCTTAAAAAAAATTCAGTTGTGGGGCCTATTGTGGCAAAGCCACTAATAGACCTGTGACCCTGACAGAGAGGACAAAAGGCTGCTGTGGCCTGCTGTGCCAATGAAGCATGAAATTAATTTCTCTTCCTTCTAAAATCACCAGTTTCTACATAGACATTTATGACTGGGAGTGAGCTATTCCGCAGACCACATGGGGCCACATTCTTGCTCTCTAGGGACTGCATTTCCTCTTAAAATTGAGCGCATCAGAGACAGAGCAGACGGGAATAAACAAAAAGTAAATAAATAAAATAAAAGCAACATTTGCACCCAGAAAAGGATATTAGCAGTACAATCAAGACAAGACCTAATATGCTGTAGTTTGTCTTCTGAGTTGGAGCTGGCCATGTGAGCCTTCCCCACGATGCTCTCCCACATCGATGCTTCTCCTCCTTTATGGTTTAACTTGACTAATGAGACTTTATCTCAGGGTTAGGCAACCACAGAGGTACCAATAACCACCAACACATGTTCCTGATACATCATTTTCACCTTGCTGTGCCTCTGGTCAACACCCATCAGAGCTTCTTTAGTTAGTCACAGGATAAAGCAAACTTTTGTTGTGTAATAACAAACACTTGCTGAAACTACCAGAGGTGAAATTCCAAACATTATTTGCCACATTGTCTCTTGAGCAAACTCTTCCTTTCAATTAATAGCACCCTGCCCTAAAGAAATGCCTAAAATCTTCATTTCCTTTAAGCCTTGCTTACCCGGTTTCTGCAAGGTAACAATTAGATTGTAGCCTAAATTGTAGCCCTCCTTCCATCTCAAATTCTATACGTGACAGAGAATGTAGATTCTGGAAGGGATAGTTTTATTGATGAGAATGTGGAGAGCTAGAACAGGAGAAGTGATTTATCAAGCATCTCACGGGTAGGCAATGACAACAGGCACTCAGTCTAGGTCTCTGAGGTCTTTCTACCCTACTATATGTTGATAGAAAAAAAAATTAAAGTCTTCTAAAATGTTTAAAGGGGTTTATTCTGGTCTAATATGAGTTGACTATGGCCTGAGATACAGTCTCAGGAAGTTTTGAGAAAATGTACCTAAGGTGGTCAGGTTACAGTTTGGTTTTATATATTCAAGACACAAATTACAAATAAAATCATAGATTAATAGAGAGTGTATGTTGGTTTGGATTGAAAGTATCTCAAAATAGGGGCTTATAAGTCACAGGTGGGTGTTGGGGAACTTTAGTTGGCAATTGATTGAAAGAGCTAAGCTTTGTCTAAGACTTGGAGTCAGTAGAAAGAAATGCTCTAGTCAAGATAAGGGGGGCCAACTATCTATCTATTTATCTACCTATCTTCTATCTGATGCTATACCAGAATGAAGTTGAAAAGTAAACCACATTATACCAATTTGATTCTCATCCCCTGCATTTATCAGGATCCCCACTGGGACATTGTCTCCATCCCCTGGTCTCCCTCTTACTCCCTGGACTTGGCAACAGATTTGACTTACTCACCTTGGCACACCCTTGAATCTGGTCTTACACTCACAATTTCCTATTATTCCAAATAACTCTCCTGCATAGTTAATGGTAGACTCAGAGACTCAACCCCAGGCCTGCTTCATTTGCCTTACCCAGGTATTCCAGGATCTTTCCAGGGATGGGGTAAAGAAGAGAGTGGGGGGAAAGTTTCATGTGTTTTCCTACATAACACTATAGCAGAAATACTTACTAGTTCTAACCCCAAACCAAGTACTATTATTCAGCAAGATCCCCCTCTAATGAATCTATAGCTCCTTCTATCTATAATGATGCCCTTCAATAATCTAACATGTATTTATTATCAAAATGTAAATTCCAACATAACAATTATACCCATCATTTATTTATTCAGTCTGCAAACAGTGCTTGGTAAAGATATAAAGTAACTCATGAATCTCACATAACTGTACAGCCCCTGAGACATATAGTCCACAGATTTATTGATGCCACTCATTTGACAACTACTGGACAAAGCTGAGGATTGCCTTGGGTTGCTATATTATTCACTTAGAAGTAAACTATATAAGGAGAATATCTCACTTGCGTTTTTCAGTTTTATCCCTAGAACTTGCAGCAGCAATGGTCATATCATAGGCATTAATTAGATAATGTTACATGAACTCACATAATTTTATTTTATTTTTCGTGTACATATTCATGGTTTCTTCCCCCCAGTTAAATACTTTGTTATTGGGATAAGGGGCTATTTTATTCACTACAGGCTCCAAAACATTGGGCATTATTAATTAGTGGCTCCTCAAATGTTTGAGCATTTTTCAAATTGTATTCTATAACAAACCTTTCTGGGAGATGTTATTAGGGTTTTGGATGAAATAATGTATTCAGTAGTTGAATAATAAGTTGGCAAAATAAATCTCTATCTTAAAGATTTACAATGCACATTAGCATATTAAAGACTTTGAGAAGTCCTGCAGTGAAGATATAAAGTTTTCTTTGTGCAATTTTTCTCAAATTTGAATATAATACTCCCTTGTCTGTGGTATATCCATTAGTTTCTTATAGAAGAATGTTCCATCATTTATCTATCAATTTGAAAATACAGTCCTTCAAGGCTATGTCTCTATATAAAATGTGATATCCACATAGTGATTCAGTAGAAAGAGAGTCTGTTTAGTATCAAAAGTAGCAAGTCCCAGCCCTTGTTTTCTAACATGATTGGGGCCAATCACTTCGTGACAGGTATTTTTGCCCCCCAAAATTGCTGAAAAGTAAGAAAACTAGTAGTGAATTTCTTTTCTATTTTATAAAGTTAACTTCAATATCCCCAACCATGGAGCTTTGGAATGTGAATTCCTAGCTTTCTTAACTTCCACTGTGACTTATAGTGTCATTGACTGACATTTGAAAAGTCACATTAACATTGCAATAAGAAAGGAGCTGCCATGGAAAGGACATGAGCTGAGTGATGTTGACCCAACGGGCCACCATGGTCAGGATGCTTTTCAATAACCATGCATTCTCCTTCACCTCGCTCAGCCTGCCTCAGCCTTAGGAGTAAACTCTGGCTAACAGGATGCAGAGTGGGATGTAACATGTAGGAATTTTGGTTGGCATGTACCTGTACTCTCACCTCCTCTCTTCCTTGTACATCCTTCTGTCCTCAAGGTATGGCTGTGAAGGCTGGAGTTCATGTGCCCCATTTGTCTATTTTTGTTTTGCCATATTTGCTTTTGAGGTCCTAGTCATAAATCACTTACCCAGGCTAGTGATTTTCAACTGGTGTGCTGTGAGAAGATCTTAGGTGTGCTGTGAAAAATTTTAAAGTTCATTAATTAAATTATTTTCAAAGAAGTTCAAAGCACAGTAAACATATTCCTTTCTTCACTCTTTTTTTTTTTTTTTTTTTTTTTTTTTTGGATCAACATAATGTAAGTGTACCGTGGAAGTTTAACTGTAGGTTCAAGTGTACTGTGAGATTTTAAAAAGTTGAAAAACACTGGCCTAGGCCACATCCGGAAGAATGTTTCCTCGGTTTTCATTGAGGATTTTTATAGTTTCAGGGAAGACTCTAGCTTCTCTCCCACTGGTCTGTGCTTTGACCTTCTCCTCCCTCTCAATCTCATGCTGCCTTTCTGAGTCTGTGTGAAGCACTGGGTTTGGGTGGGAAGACAACATTCTTAACAGTGGGATTGTGTGACCTTTGCCTGACTCTATGGCACCCCATAGAGTCATCTCTTGTGAGGGCTGCAGCTTTGAAGTTTGCTTATCATTGTTTCAGTTTGGGATACAAAAGCAGTTGCCTTTTCAATCCTGCAAGGCTCTAAAATTACACAGGCAGAGAGAATATGTGTTACAGACCTTCCAACTTTCCAGGTCAGCTTGGAGACCATCTCTTTCATCATCAGGAGACACAAAAATACAATATTCTTGTTTTACTTCCTACTATTTCCTTGAATGCTTCAGTCTTGATCAGCATGGGGTCTCCTAAGGTAAAGCAAAAGACAAAAGGATCATGTGTTTTGCCATTTCAAAGCAAAGATAGCAAGCAGCTCTCCATGCTGCTCATCTGTGTCCTTTTCGCTCTCACCCAGTGGTCGGCACTAAGTCAATGCCACTTATTCTACATTTATTACTTCCAGGTACACAATTGTGTGTTATTTAAAATGAGGTTCGGCTAAAAATAACAAAACCCCCAAATCTAGAGACTTAAGCAAGATAGAACTTTTTCTCTCATGGGATAGTCCAGGTTCAGAGTTGCTTTGGTAGCTCTGCCACAAAGTCCTCAGGGACTGGTGCTCCTTCCTGCCTTCTGGTGCCCTCCCCAGGGCATGGACTTTGTCCACATGAACTCCAGCCTTCACAGCCATACCTCGAGGACAGAAGAATGTACAAGGAAGAGAGGAGGTGAGAGTATAGGTACATGCCAACTAAAATTCCTACATGTTACATCCCACTCTGCATCCTATTAGCCAGAATTTACTCCTAAGGCTGAGGCAGGCTGAGCGAGGTGAAGGAGAATGCATGGTTATTGAAAAGCATCCTGACCATGGAAAATTACTCAGCAACAAAAAGAAATGAGCTATAAAGCCATGAAAGAAATGGAGGAATCCTAAATGCACAATTTGACAATTCATTGTTAATCTTGAAAAGGGCCATTTTGGTATCATCGGAGGAAGAAGAAACAAAAGGTCGATGAGAATAAAAAAGAAGAATTATAACTTCATGGATAAAGCATCAGAAAAAGAATATGAACAGCTTTGAAATAAAAAACAAATTATTAAGTGTCCTGTCTTGTGCAACCTTCCAGGGATCCTTGTTTTTCATTGCCATTGAGTTATTACATAACTCTTTAAGATATAAAAAACTGATGGCAGAACTGATAGATAAATGACTCTTATCTAAAGAGATGCAGGTGAAATTTTTTCAGTAGACATACAATCAATATGCCCATTGTGGAAAAGGTATTTCCAAGCATGACACTTTTGGTTCTATGGATATTGACAAGTTTGTCTCTATGAGCAAATTTATTTCAGCAGTTCCAATTAACTGTGTCTGTTCTTTGAATTCTCTTTTGAACTAATATTCACATATATTGGTTTCTTCATTAATCAGTAAATGAAATAAAAACCTACAATATATATTTACTTCATATCTGTACACAGACATGACTTTATCTTTTTGAAAGTTAGACTTAATATTCTTCTTTGTCACCCATGTTTTTAGAATGACAGAAAATTCAATTTTAAAAGAGCATCCCCTACCAGCACTAAAAACAACAAAGTTGACTGCCCACAGATCAGAAAGCAGAGGAATTTTTGAAGATGGAAAAGACTTGGAATCAGAATGCAAAAAAAAAAAAAAAAAGCTACTACAGAGGGACCTACAATCCTTCCCAAAACAGCATGAGAAACCTCAAGTTCAGGTTCAACAAATACAAAGAATGGCATCAACCTTGCAGAAATTAACCCTCCAAGACTTTCCTTTGCCAAAGGATAAGAGGAAGCTCTCTGCAGCAAAGTACATTTACCCTCAGGATAAAATACAGAAGATGCCTTTGAAAAATAAGCAAACCTACCTGGGGGAAAGAGAAGTGCTTCTAGCAAAGGTACTGAGAAACTGAAAGAGCAGACAGCCTGAGGGAACACTACTGCAACACAAAAGGAAGGAAAGAGAAAGGTTAAACCCTAAGAGAAACTACACCTCAGCAGTCCAAATCTGGAACAAAATCTCCCAAACTGGCAAATGAAGTAGCTTCCAACCTACTTCCCACAGGCTGCCAACTCACTCGATAGCTACCATTTTCCATTAGGGAGAGATTTGTGCATCTTCTTTGCTGGTGCGTCTCTTATTCACAATGATTGTACAAACAGCACTGATGTATTCGTGGGATTGTATTGATAAATTCCTTTTTACCTGGGTCAGTAAACTTGAACTCAGTGTTCAAAACTGCATTATCATCTATGATCTTATCTAAGAGTTATAACGTTTGTTCTAATTTTCCCAGTTTGAAAAGCACTCTTCTTGCTGTAAGAAATGAAAATAAAATAGGACTTAAGCAGGTGTACCTCCCTCTGTGAGCTGTTCAATGTAACATCCTCTCTCAGAGGAGGCCATCCCTTCCACATTTGCACTCTGAGAGAAGGGAGCATGGTAACCACTCACCCTAACACAGGATGTTTGGTTGCACAGTGTACAAACAGCACAAGTACATGTGGCAGCCTGCAATACCCTTAAGTTCTAGTCCTATCTCAGATTGTTTCCCCGTCAAGCAACATATCTAGACCTGAACATAACAGCACACAGAGCATCGAATGAAATATTTCATGACATTCAACATAGTCATCTGTTTCGGCAATAAGCATGTCCAATGTCATCTAATACCTTAGTCATCTTTTCCTACATCTGAGTCCTCCCTGGAAGATGATTGTATCTTAGCTACAGACTTCAATGCTTTAACTTAATGATTAACAGAGGGCTTTGGAGCACTAAACTAGAGATGTTTAAGATACTGATTAAAGGCATTTCTTATGGCCCTCCAAACATCCTGTCTTGATGTGTTCCATCACATTGAGGTGACATCGGGGTCTTTTCATGTCATAGCTAACTTACACAAGAACTAGGCAAAGCAAAACTCTAGTGAATAATGATATCACAGAGGAAGTTGATGCAGAAGAAAGTGCTGTGTGAGAATTCTCTGCACCCCAAATCACTCCTGCTATGGAGCTTTGGAACAAGGATGTGCAAAGGAAGAGTGAGGCAGACGATGCGGGAAAGGGGAATTTGTCAGCAATCTTTTATATGAAGCTTCAGACTTAATTGAAATGGAAATTTTAGGATTGAAAACCCCTTGAGCATTTTTGAGACAAGAGAAAGGACATTGAAGAATTTAAATCATCTTTCTCTTGCAAAAGAAATCAGAGTTAGGACACTTTTATGCCATGTAATAGAAATATAGGATTCAACCTTGCAGAAGAACAGGTGATTTTAAATTTGAAAATAGACTTTGGGAATTAATAGTATCATTAACATTTAAAAATGCTGTTCTGAGCACATGCAGTAGAAAATTATAATACGACAAAGCTCCTGTATTTAACAGCTCACTGCTTCTATATACCCTGCTCTCATTTAGAGCAAACACATAAAACTGAAGAAGGTGCACACTTGCCCTTCTTTTCAACATGATAGGTACAAATAATAGGCTTTCTTGAATAGTCTCAATACTATCTCAGTGGTAACTCTGGTCCTCTATTTTCTTCCTACTGTACTTCCTTCTATCTCCTCTAAAACAAAGACCCCAACAGGACATAACTCTTAAATTTTGTAATGCAAGTAAAATTAAAAAGAACTCATCAGTGTGGGATTTTATTCATCTATTTTGGCTTTGCATGTAACAACAGGAGAATTACTTTGATCTAACAGCAAAAAATACCTGAATTTAATCTTGGCTCTATCATCCTAATAGCTATGTGGCTTTGAGCAAGAACTTCTTGGAGTTTTGGTTCCCTCATTAATAACTCTATTCCAGACCCTTTCTAAAGTGTCAAATACATAAATCCAACTGTCTTTTCTGAAATCTCCACTTGGACAACCTCCAAAGTACTTCAGTCCTACATGCAATCTTCAGTACTTCAGTCTACATGCAATGAACTTGATTCTCTTCCATTTTTCCTCCTCCATCCACCTGAGCTAGCCAGAAATATAAAACCTATACATGATTGCCCTCTCTATTACCAAGTTCTATTATGTTTATACCTTTCATTTCTGCGTGCCTCTCTCCATCCCTACTACCAGGACCACCTCCACTCAAGCTACCTCACTCCTATACTACTATGAGAACATCCTCATTCTGCTCTACTTCCATTTACTCTTGGTTCTCAAATTATTCATATTTGCCCATCTAATTGGTATTCTTTTTGAATCTGATCATATCATCCCTCTACCTACAATATATTAGTGACATAGTCCAGCTATTTGGAAATACATTAATGTCCTCTGACTCTTGAACAGTCCCTCTTTTGGTTCCTTGAATGTGCCATGATCCCCTACACCATAGTATCCTAGTCCCTGCTATCCCCTGCCTGCCACACTGCCTATGCTCTGGGTATGGCCTGTTCTTCCATCAGACCTCATCTCTGGCCTCATTCATTCAGATAATCTTTCTCTCATCTCCCATACTATGTCGGTTCTCCTTATAAAATGTTTTCATATCATTATTACATGTTTACAATTGTAACTTTTATTTATTTTATGATTATTTAAATATTGTCTTCTTTCTCGTTACACTAGAAGCTTCAAAAGGGCCAAAACCAAATCTCACTTTTCTCCCATGGCATATGCACAACAAAAAATGTGTCGAATAAGTGAATGGATCAATGAATATAAATAAACTAACAAAGCTATAACATTAAGTGCCCTTCTGACACTGAAATCCTATGTGTCTACAATTTAAGTTCCTTTTGTAGTCACTAGCTGCATTAAAAGGAAGCCAAGTTGTGTAAGTCCAACATCAGATTTTATTCCTAACATAAATAAGTGGGTCTTGAAAAAACTCCTGGTGTATTTAAAATTCTTGGTAGGAAAGCAAACTATGTATCCAGACACTAAAGAAAAGATATACAGGAAAGGATGTCTTGATGGAGAGGTTGAAAACAGGAAAGAAAAAATGGCCCAGGCAACTGCTGACAAAGGGATTGGGGACCCACACAAGAAGGAGAAAAAGAGGACATTACGAGACGATAGAGCTAAGTCATTTATCACCATGAACCACATCCCTAGTACAGACTCTGATTGAACAGGTGCCTGGTAAAATAGTTTAGGTCTGAAAGTTGAATTTTTTTTTTCTTTTTTTTCCACTCGGGACAGCAGTTTTACCACAGAGCTTTCATTTTGGGCAGCTTAAAAATATTAGAGCAATGATTGTCTCCCACCAGCAATGTGCTATTTTATTGGCCATGCTTGTGGCAAAACAGTTTGATTCTGGCTATAAATGAGAGTTTCTTGATTACCTGCCTGAAAATCCTCACTTTGTGAACAAAAGGGCAGCGTTACAGGAATTCCCAAGAGAATCTAACACACACACATACACAAGTAAATCAATAAATTCCATGGGAGCCTCGAAAGCACAACACAAGGACAATGTCTTACACTCAACTAAAGATGATGTCTTTTCACTCGATTCAAAAGATGTGTGACACATATGTCAGTCACCCTCATTAAAAATAAGCACCTTTTGTGGAAAATCCTCTTCCATAATGTTGCATCCAGATAGCCAAAATTTCAAAGAGCTCTATAAAGTACTCAAATATCCATCCAAATTTTTAGATCTCAAAGCCTCCAAATATTTTAGAGGATAACTGTTCATTCTCCCTCCTTGGTGACTAGTACCAGGAAAGAACAATAATTTGTACCCTTCCTACATCTCTTAAACCAACCATCAGAGGCTACCCCTTTCTCAAAGGCGTTCCCAGCCAGCAGGTCAGCTGTTCCTTCTGGCCCTCATGGCTCCTGGCTGCCCACTGAGAGGTATTGGTTTCAGAGGTTTTAGAAGCTAAGCTCTAAACTAGATCTTCCAAAAACAACTCTTGAAAAAAACTTGTTTGAGATCTCTTAGAATTAGATTAGGAATGCCAGTCTCTGAAATACCATTTCGCTCACACTCTCAAAGTGTTCCTTTCTCTGAGGAATGACACAGGTGAGCTGAGGGAAGACTAGGCTGACCTTCCCTCAGAACTAGGTCCTTTCCACAAGCAAAGGGGCCTTTCCTAGCAGTTCAAAAAAGAACCTGTAATTCTCTCCTGGAAAATCCAAACTCAGCTATTTGGAGGACCTTATCTCCAAATCTTTCCTATATGCCTTTTCAATAAGACCCTGGAGCACATTTGAGAATTAAGATCAGGAAAAGACATCAGTTTTCTTATATTGCTATTCAAGCTAGCCTCTCAAAATGTATAAGACATTCAATTATTTTTTTAAGGAATCGAAGGTTTTAAAAAATTATTCCTCCCTAACTATATAACACAAAGTTCATATTATTTTTGTAAAATGGTTAAGCGAAGGAAATTTAAAAAAAAAATTGTAAGTTACTTTAGTACCCAGATGAGTGTCTAGGAAGTTATTGTGTTTAGACTTTAGTACTTAACTAATTTTCATCTCTGGGATAAATTTAAAAAAAAAAAAAAAATGTTGACCTCAAAGTGGATGTTTGTAATACAAAATTGCCTTTGTCCTCAAGGGACCCATCAAACATTTCCATTGATTGAGAACAATACATGTATATATGTTAGGTTTATGACAACTGTAAAAATTGCTCAATGAAAAGACCAATTACAAAATAATATTGACCACACAAAGTAAAGCAGTACCTTGTCAGATTGGTCATTAGTCCAAGTTTTGCATCCAGTCCTAAGAGGAGAAAATATTTATTTAACACAAAAGCTTATAGTATCAGGAAAACATTTCATGAGCCATGAAAACACAGAAAAACAGAGGAAAGACGGAAAAAATGCCTTAATCTAACAACAGATGCCAAAATAATGCTGGGAAGCAAGCCATCATCCCTATGATTTATCTTTCCATATCTTCAAAAAAAACCTTCTGACTTATGTGAAAATCTCCCCCCCAAATGGAATTAATACAGTAGTAATGTAGTGTTCTCCCAGGATGCTGCCTTCATACTTTTTCATTATATGAAATGTATATACGAGCATCAAACCTAGCTTAGGGTGTATTTCACACAATCCTGGCTCCTTAAGCTTGCATTTAGAAATAAGAAGTAACTGACTATGAGTTGGTTTTGTTTGTTTGTTTTCACTTTTTTCCTAGTGGCCAACAATCCCATTGATAAGCACATGAAATAACCATTGAATTTAAACAGAAAAGCTTTAATTATCTCCTTCTCCATGTTTTGTCTCTAAATTCCCCCAAAGCAGGATGCCTCAAAAATTCAAAAAGCCTCTGCACATGTCAATATAATTTTTTTCTGGTGCTTTCTACAGCAGAAGCAAAATCCAGTCTCTGAAGAACTGAAAGGCTGTACCTACCCACTGCATCAAAGTATACGTGTAGAGAGCGTATACAGTACTAAAGTCTGTCCAAATGTCGCCAGTCAGGCACATCCTGATGGTAGGGTCACCTGGTTGGTCACATCCAGAGGGTAGGGTAGCCTGCTGCCTCCAGGGCCTCAGGTAGTAGAGAGGGAGCTCAGATTCTAGCTAAAAGCAATACCACATTGTCCTTTTTTTCCATCTTTCCATACAAAAGATGGTTTGTTCTAAGTCAAAACACAAGAAGAAAACTATCTCACCCCAAATCAAAATTTACATCTTGCAAAATCTGCAAACTATTGAAGACTGCATGTCATGTCACATGCCACTTCTGATTCTTTGGGGTGAATTTTTCTCTACACATGGCATGACGGTCGTGGATTTTCTTGATGTCTGGACACCTGCAGATCGGTAGGCCAGGTCAATGACCTGGGGTTCTGGGGTTTTACACGTGACTCTAATAGAGTGAGTGCAGCCAGGCAGCCCACTTCTCCTCTGTCCGTACTCCACAGCTGCACACCTTCACTTGGCTAGCACACACACAGTGTACTGTATTATGTGTTTACTGTAATATGTATGCTAACAGCAGTCAGGCATAAGCAGACTCACTATGTCAGGTCTAGCCCAGGCCTGACACAGGGACAGCAAATGCCCGGCAGCCGTTCCCCTTGCTCCTGTGGGCAGGTGCTCTGTCCTGTGAGCTGGAAGCACTAAGGTGTTCACAGCTGCTTTGTGGCTAGATAATGAGAGAGTACTTCCCTCCTCACTTTTGTGTGGAAAAACTGAAGAAAAAACTCGAGAGCTTGAGACTGCACACATTTCAAAGCCATGTTTACTCAAAAGTAACTGAGTAGATTTCTACCAGAGTTACTCAAAAGCCCAAAAAATTGATATTGCCACTTCCTGTGGATCTATTTGGACTGCGGCTCTTTAAGGGACTCAAATTTTACAGTTTGAAACAGTCACCAGAGATGGCCCCTTCTAACTGTTATTTTTCTTTCTTTTTTTTATTTTTTGATACAGAGTCCCACTTGTCACCCTTATTTGAGTGCTATGGCATCACAGCTCACAGCAACCTTAAACTCCTGGGCTCAAGCAAGTCTCTTCCCTCAGCCTCCATAGGAGCTGGGATTACAGGCACCCAACACAATGACCAGATTTTTTTTTTGGGGGGGGGTTGTTTGTTTGTTTGTTTGTTTGTTTAGCAGGCCCAGGTGAGGTTTGAACCCAACAGCCCTTGTGCATATCTCTGGTGCCCTAACCACTGAGCATGCCGCCCAGCCTGTTATTTTTCTTAACTGTTTTTTTTTTTGCTCTTGCTACCTGTTTATTTAGTGTTATTATTTTTGGTTTTGGGTGCACAGAATAAGATTAATCATAATCCTTGACTTATAACACACTGTCTACATCAGTCCTTGCAACTTGTTTATTCTCCTTATTGTTTTATTTCATTTTTTTTATTCACCCAAAGTCTCTGAATTTTTTTTTTTTATTAAATCATAGCTGTGGACATTGATATGATCATGGGGCATCATACACTAGCTTCATAGACCGTCTGACACATTTTCATTGCAAACTGCTGCTGTTTACGCACACCCTGATCAATCTCAATTAAAACGTTCCTATAGCTCAGTGAGTAGGGCGCCGGCCCCATATACTGAGGGTGGCAGGTTCAAACCCAGTAAATTGCAACAAAAAAATAGCTGGGCATTGTGGGAGGCGCCTGTAGTCCCAGCTACTCGGGAGGCTGAGACAAGAGAATCGCCTAAGCCCAAGAACTGGAGGTTGCTGTGAGCTGTAACGCCACAGCACTCTACCGAGGGCGACAAGATGAGATTCTGTCTCTTAAAAAAAAAAAAAAAAAAAGTTCCAAACTCTGTTCCTTACTCTTTAAAGCCGATGGGGATGCTGTGGCAGCGTAAAGGGTCCCTTGTGGAGGGTGTTTGCGCTGAGGGTTTGCTTCACAAGGGACAAACCTGAATGCAGAAGTCTCGGGATGAGGGTGTTGTTGTCAAATCTTTCTAACCACCGGGAAGCATTGCAGCATCCTACTTAAAAGCAAAATGTTTCTTCCCAGGAGTCATTGGCACAGGTTGAGAGGAGATTTGGTTTTGTGGCATTTATTTTTGAATTTCTTAAAATCTAGCAAACTTCTGATGAATAAAAATAGCCCTGGTTGGTGCAGCAATCATCCACAGAAAATGCTACCAAATAGCAAAGACATTGGGAAGAAAGGAGAGTTCCGGAGCAATAGTGTTCACCCCCTCACGGCAAAAAATGCCAACTTGAACACTTCACTGACTGTAAGGAAACCACAGGCAGCTGTCACCTGCAGAGGGGTGGGAGGAAATCAGCGTTCCTGGGCAATGCCATCTGAAGATGAGCTCTGTCCAAACAGTGTCCTGCTTGGGACAGGGAACCTACAGGCCCTGCCCCAGAGTCAGAAGACCTAAAGTGAGGTCTCTGGTAAACAAGAAGAAACTGGCCAAAATAAGCCAGAACCCAGATCAGCGCAATAGAGATGAGTTCAGGATACCCTTGACGTTCATATCCACGAGACCCACTGGTTACCATGGTGATGTATTAGCATACTAACAGAAACACCCACCAGAGACATGACAGTTTACCAAAACCACAGGAACCCCCAGAAGTTACCCCACATAATTCGGGAAAACAAGGAACCCTCAGTTCTGGGAACTCCCCACCACTTTCTGAGAAATCTTATGAATAACCCTCCTTCTGCTTAATGTAAAATTAAATAGAAGGTTTAAAATAAGACCCTGGAAACTCACACACTCTGTTGCCCTGAGACATAGCCCCTGCCCTGTCTATGGGACTGCCTCCTCTTTTTTCTTTTCCTGCTTTAATAAACTTGCCTTTGCTTTACTCTGTTGGCGCACTCTTGAATTCTTTCCTGCCTGAAACCAAGAATCCATCTGACCTTGGACTGAACCCCAGTTTGGGGTCCACTTTCCTGCGTCATATTTGTCCAGCCAGTTGCCCTCTTGTCATGGCAATTTCTAAGAGAGATGCTATGGGTTAGGGAATTATAAGAGCAAACCAAATCACCAAATCCTGGCACCCTTTGTAATTCCCTGAGGTGCTCACCTCCGTATAAGAAATATTTTTCTTGTGGTACTACACCACAAGTAACCACCATAAATGTAAGACACATGCTTCACTTTCTTCTTTCCTTCTTTTACTCCTCTGTAAGAGTGAAACACGGATTTATGTCAGCATATTTGTGTTCATGTGTGTGGTATATGACCATGAAGTAGGTGATTACTCCTTTTAAGAATTCAAAGGTCACATTTGCATTTAAGGTTTTTTTTCTCTCCAACCTCAGTGTGAAAATTAGGCATACGAGTTCCTATATGTCCTGATGGTGATTTCTGCCTCTTCACACAATTACAGATGTATTGGAAGTTACCAGCTTTACATTCATAGCCCAGACGAGGTGAGAGAAGAGAGAGAAAAAGAAAAAAAGATGCACAATCCTAGGCGTTATCAAGGACTGAGTATGGATTAGTATTTTATTTTTTTTGAGACCGAGTCTCACTTTGTCATCCTCAGTACAGAGTTGTGGCATCACAGCTCACAGCAACCTCAGGCTCTTGGACTCAAGTGATCCTCTTGCCTCAGCCTCCCAAGTAGCTGGGACTATAGGCACCCGCCACAACACCCTGCTATTTTTAGAGATGGGCTCTCACTCTGCTTCAGGCTGATCTCAAACCCGTGAGCTCAGGCAATCCACCCGCCTCAGCCTCCCAGAGTGCTGAGATTACAGGTGTGAGCCACCACACCTGACCTTGGACTAGTATCTTCCTAACATTCAAATTCTAAGAAAACTACCACATGGGTCCATAATCTTTTGTTGTGTCTCTTAGCTATCCTCACAAACTGTTTACGTTGGTGAGTCCTACATTACTAACTAGCATTGGCCTGAACAAATACTTTCTACATAAGACTAGCTAGTAAGGAAAATGATAGTTTCTTAAACCCTGTTGTGTCCCAGAAAAAAGCTAAACGCTTTATAAGACTTCTACCATTTAATGCCCCAGCAATCCTTTAGATAACCGCCACTATTGTCTTCATTTTGCAGTAAGAAAACTGCGTTAGTTTATGTAGAAATTTGGTCAATGTCACAGAGCTGGAAGGTGTGGGAGCTTTAAGTCGAGCAGTTAGTCTGGGCACAAACTTCCACTTTTAACCATCATCCGATCATGGAATAATTGAAGGCTCTTGGGAATAATACCACTTGGGAGACAACCAGAAAAGAGCAAGTGATTGCAGCAAAATTAAGGTTATTTCATCTTTTTCTCTTAGCCAGTCATTAAATGTGTATCTTCTTACTGGACACATTCTCTCAGAATCTTTGTAGATCCTACAGACCAAGTGTCAACTAAGAAACGAAAAGAGGTGCTGACTATTGAGCACTATTTCTTTAATTCAGATTTCAGGCACATCTTACAAATGAGCAAAGGATCTAGAACATATGTACTGTGAAGGGCTTCCACAAAAATCACAATGTTAATATTAGAATGGATTTTATAAATTACCTGGTGCATCTTTCTTCCTAATAAAAGAATCAACTGGTACAACTTCCCACTCATAGTAAGAGTCACATCGACTCCGGCCTGGCTGCACCGGAACATTACCAGTTAGTCTACCCTTACCCAAAAGGGGAACCAGCTGAACAAGTGTGACGCAGGAAAGTACACCCCAAACCGGGGTTCAGCCTGAGGTCAAATGGATTCTTGGCTTCTGTGCAGGAAAGAATTCAAAGAATTCAAGAGTGCTCTGACAGAGTCAAGAAAAACAAAATTGTTTGCTCTGCTTACTATGTTCTTGGCTGTGCAGGAGCTTGTTAGTTTGATCAGGTCCCAGTAGTGTATTTTTGAAGCTGCTTCAATTGCCCTGGGGGGTCCTCCTTATAAAATATTCACCAAGATAGATTTCTTCAAGAGTTTTCCCTGCACTTTCTTCTAGTATTTTTATAGTTTCATGTCTTAAATTTAAATCTTTAATCCAGTGAGAGTCTATCTTGTTAATGGTGGAAGGTGTGGGTCCAGTTTCAGTCTTCTACAGGTTGCCAGCCAGTTCACCCAGCTCCATTTGTTAAATAGGGAATCTTTTCCCCACTGAATGTTTTTAATTGGCTTGTCAAAGATCAAATAATGGTAAGTAGCTGGATTCATCTGTTGGTTCTCTATTCAGTTCCAGACATCTACTTCTCTGTTTTTGTGCCAGTACCATGCTGTTTTGATCACTATTGATTTATAGTATAGTCTGAAGTCTGGTAGCATGATTCCTCCTGCTTTGTTTTTATTTCTGTGTAATGTCTTGGCTATTCAAAGTTTTTTCTGATTCCATATAAAACAAAGTATTATTTTTTCAAGATCTTTAAAGTATGACAGTGGAGCTTTAATAGGGATTGCATTAAAATTGTATATTGCTTTGGGTAGTATGAACATTTTAACAAGGTTGATTCTTCCCAGCCATGA
>CAUYPK010124083.1:0-11538 GCA_963574355.1 Loris lydekkerianus | reverse complement strand
TATGGATATATGAGTATAAAACATATTAAAAATTATATAGTTTTAAAAGTCAAATAGTTATATTCAGTAATAATATTGAAAATAACATTGTTTACAATCAATGACTCACTCCTTCTCACTTTCCAGTTCCACTCCTAAGTGGCAACTCTTTTCCATTAATTGAACTTTCTTTTAAAAATGCTAGCCATTGCTTTTACGTTTCTAAACAATATGTTGATTGGCTAACCCAGAACACATTTTCCATTTTTCCTTTCCATGTCAGGGGTTGGAAAAGCTAGATATCCACCCTCCCAGCCACTCTTAGAGGACTGTGTGACCCAGTCCTGGCCAATGAGACATAAACTGAAGCTACAGTTGAAGGCGGCTAATGAATGCTGACGTTGCAGTCCTGATAAGGGGCATGGCTGAAGCTAGCACCTCCCCTTCCTCTTTCTTACTGCCTTAAAAGCAGATGTAATGGGTGGAGTTGAAGGGATTACTGTGTGCCCACAGGAAAAAGGTGGAGAGAATCTTAAAGATGCCAGAACATATGAAAGCTATATAAACCAGTTATAACCTAAGAATATGGGGAAGAGGGAGGGGGAGGGGAAGAAGGAGGGGGGGGAGGGTGATTGGTGGGATTACACCTACGGTGCATCTTACAAGGGTACATGTGAAATGTAGTAAATGTAGAATATAAATGTCTTAACACAATAACTAAGAAAATGCCAGGAAGTCTATGTTAACCAGTGTGATGAAAATATGTCAAATGGTCTATAAAACCAGTGTATGGTTCCCCACGGTCATAGTAATGTACACAGCTATGATTTAATTAAAAAGAAAAGAAAAAAAGAACCGACAAAAAAAAAAAAAAAAAGAAAAAAGAAAAAAGAAAACCAATCAACCTTACAAAGGGAAGGGTTTAAAAGAGACCACCACAAACAACTATGCACTAGCATATTAGATAAAAAGGAACCAATAACCACAAAAAAAGAGAAAATCTTTCATTTATTTATTCATTTATTTTTAGAAACAGAGTTTCCCTTTATCACCCTTAGTGTGACAGAGTCTCACTTTGTCACAGCTCACAGCAACCTCAAACTCCTGGGCTTAGGCGATTCTCTAGCCTCACCCTCCTGAATAGCTGCGACTACAGGCGTCCACCACAACACCCGGCTGTTTTTTTGTTGCAATTTGGCCAGGACTGGGTTCAAACCCACACCCTCAGTATATGGGGCCAGCACCCTACTCACTGAGACACAGGAGCTGCCTTCAAACAGAAAATCTTAACAGAACCACAACAAGCAAACTGACTGTGTTGAGCAAGTACAGGTCAATAACCCTTAAGAATACAGATATAAAATAAATCCTTAACAAAAATACAAGGAAACAACATCTAGCGACATATTCATAAATCTTAAACAAGTGCAAGACTTGTACACTGTAAACTAGAAAGCATCATAGAAAGAAATTTTTAGAAACTCAAAGAACTAGAATGACATCTGGTATGCATAGGCTGAAATACTTAATGTAAAAACAGCAATATTCCCCAAATTAATCTTCAGATTCCATGTGATCCTGTCAAAGCCACATCTTGCTTTTTCATAAGTTGACAAGCTGATTCTAAAGTTTGTAAGAATATTCAAGAATAGCCAAAATAATCTGAGGAACACAGCAGAGGACTCATTTTCTGATGTCAAAACTTACCTACACATCTACATGGATCAAGACAATATGTTACAAAAATAAAGATACACCTATAGATGAAATAGAATCGAAATGAGTTCTCATACTTATGGTCAATAGATTTTTAGTGAGTTCCAAAACAATTCAAAGGAGGAAAGAACAGTCTTTTCAACAAAAAGAGTTGGGATAACTATGTATCTACATGGAAAAGAAGTAAGTTGGATCCTACCTCACATATATCCAGAAATTAACCTTAAAGGGATCAAAGACCTCAGTGTAAGAGCTAAAACTGTAACATTTGTAACGTTTGATTAAACAATGGTTTCTTAGCTATTCTAGTTAAGAAACTACAGACTTCATCAGCATAAAAATCTTTTGTGCTTTCAGGGCACTATCAAGAAAATGGAAAGACAACCCACAACATGTGCAAGTGATATATCTGATAAAGGATACACAATATACAAAAACTCTTACACCACAATAAAAAAGACAAATATCCTAATGGAAAAAAATAAACAAGGATTCTGTGACATTTCTCCAAAGATATGCAAATGGATAATGAGTTATACGAAAAGATGCTCAAACAGTTCTTAGAAAAATGTAAATCAAAACCAAAAAGAGACATCATTTTAAATTCATACTAGGATGAATATAACAAAAAAAGAGATAATAATAAGGGTTGATAAGCATGTAATAAATTGCTCATAAATTGCTGCTAGTAACATAAAATGCAGCAGCCACTTTGGAATACAGTTTGGCAGATATTTGAAAAGGTAAATACAGAGTTACCATCCAACACACCTATTCCACTCTTGTGTATAGACGAGAGTACTGAAAACAGTATATGCATACACAGAAACTTATATGCAAACATTGATGGCAGCATTGTTCATGATGGTAAAAAAGCATAAACAATCCAAATGATCACTTATACAATGAAATATTTTTCAGCCACAACCAAAATGAATGAAGTACTGATACATGCTACAACATGGATGGACCTTTTAAACTAATGCTTAGTCGAGGAAGTCCGATGCAAAGGCCATATATATGTCTTAGTATTTCTTCTACAGGAAATGTCCAGCATAGGCAAATCTGTAGAATCAAATACAGACTAGCAGTTGCCAGGGGCTGCAAAGCAATCAGATCTAATAGCTAATGCATACATAGTTTCTTTTTGTGGTGATGGAAATATTTTAGAATTAGATAGTGGTAATAATTGCACAATTATGTGAATATACTAAAAAAGAAACAACAACAACAACAAAACTGACTTGTTTACCTTGCTGGTGAGCTTCTCACTCTATCTCTGCTAGGGGCACTTTTGTGGGCAGACTAGGCCTGCTGCTGTCACTGGGTAAAATGTGCCAATGCTAAGTCCCTGCTGGGCTTCCTTTTTGCTAATCTTTTGGCCAGTGGTTAGAGTTTTAGTTTTCTGGGTTTTGTTGTTGTTGTGTCTGTGTCTAATCCCGAGTTGTAGGCCACTCCATTCTGAAACATGGGAAATGGGGGTTGGGAGGAGACCACAAGGAACTCACTCTAGGGTCATTCAAGTCCTGAAGTCCCTAGCCAATCCACCTTCTTTCCACCTTTCTGAGTCTTTAACACCATACAAAATCACTGAAGTTGAAGACAGATCATGAGAACTTCTCAGTTGGGCATGGTAGCTCATAGCTGTAATTCCAGTACTTTGGGAGGCTCAGATAGGAGGACTGTTTGAGGTCAGGAGTTTAAGACCATCCTGGACAACAGAACATTAATTCAAATGGCAGTGAATTTCTCTTCCAAAACCATGAAGGCACAAAAGGTGTGACACAACATTTCTTAAATGCTCAAATACAAAAACAGCCTATTGTGAATTCTATATCCAGCAAAACTATCTTTTAAGAAAGAAGCAGACACAAAGGTATTATCAAACTAAAAATTTTGTCACTACCAAGCCTACCAATAAAGAATGAATAAAGGAACCTCTCCAAAAAGGAAGGAAATTATAAAAGTAGACCTGGAATTTCATAAAAGAAATAAGAACAAAGGAAAGGGTAAATATAATAGACTCTACTCCTTGATGAGTTTCCTACATCATACTGATGGTTAAAACAGAACTGTAACAACGATTGTGTTCAACATATGGAGAGCAAATATTTCAAAAATTATATTCTAAAAAGTAGGGAAGGCAAAGGGATCTTAAAGAAGGCAAGATTTTGATACTACACTCAAAGCAGCAAAACATATTATTTATAGGCTATGACAGGTTGCATATGTATACTGTAATGCCTAGAGCAACATTAAGAAAAGTAATACATTCAAAAACACTACAAATAAAACAAATTGGAATCTTAAAATAATGTTCAAATCACCCACAGGATAGCAAGAAAATGAAGTAAGAAATAAGAAACACAGGAAACAGAGAAAATAAAAATAAAATGGCAGTCAGGCTCTAACACAATAAACATTTTAAATATAAATGGTCTAAACATGTCAACTAAAACAGATTAATTAAATTGCCAAGAGTGGCATAAACAAGATCTAATCATAGTGTTTAAAACAAATTTTACATAAAAGGCTAAAAAAGATATGGTAACATTATTTTTAAAAGTATGGCCATGTAATACCAGATAAAATAGACCTCAGAGAAAAAGAAAATTACTATGAGCAAAGAAGAACATTACATAATAAGAGAATCAATCCCCCAGAAGAAATACTGCTCCTAAAGGTAAATACACAAAAAACTGATTTGCAAAGTAATGAAACGAAATGTGATAGAGCTAAAATGAACAATAAACAAATCCTTAATTATATGTGGGAACTTCAACACTGCACTGTCAACAACTGGCAAGGCCAAAATGGCTCTACTAGAGAATTTCACCAAACATTTAAAGAAGAATTAGCACCAATTTTACAGAATCTATTCTAGAAAACAGAAAAGAGAACCTTGCCAAGCTCATGTTATAAGATTAGTATTACCCTAACAAAGTTATACAAAATCATTGTAAAAGAATTTTTTAAAATTATAAGCCACTATTCGTTACTTAGAGGCAAAACCATCAACAAATACTAGCAAACTGAATCTAGCAACATGTAAAAAACACTACACACTATGACTAAAAGGGATTTATTGCACATATATGCAAAACTGATTCAATATTCGAAAATCAATGGAACCCAATATACTAAGAGTTAAATAACAAAATCATGATTATGTCAATTGATCTGAAAAAGTATTTGACAAAATCCAACATCCATTCATAATACATATTCTTGCCAAATAGAAACACACTAGAACTTCATTTATCTGATAATGAGCATCTATAAAAATCTACGCCTTAATGATGGAAGAATGTTTTCCCCTGGCAAGCCTAGGAAAAAGGTGATCTCACAATTCTGATTTAGCATGGTACTATAAATTCTAAGCCACTGCAATAAGGAAAGGAAATAAACAAGATGCATACAAATTAGGAATGAAGAACAAAACTTTCCCTTTTTGCAGATGATAGGATAGTTCACATAGAAAATCCAAAGGAAGCTATAAAAAAAAAAAAAATGAAAACTGGGCAGTGCTTTCAAAGGAGTAGGGTGCTGGCCCCATATACTGGCGGTGGCGGGTTCAAACCCAGCCCCGGCTAAAAATTGCAAAAAAAAAAAAAAACCCCAAAAAACAACCCTGAAATCTGTAGAATGAGTTCATAAAGGTGGTAAGGATAGAAGATCAACGCAAAAACCAATTAACACTGCTATACTGCTATATACCTAACTATGTACATGTGGAAACCAAAAGTCAAAAATGGAACACCAAAAAAATGAAAAACTCAGGTATGTACTTAAGATATATACAGACATATGCTAAAAATTACAAAATGCTAAAAACAAAAAGGAAAACCTAAATTAAAAATATACATACAGTATTATGAATTCTAATATTAAACATAATGTTAATTCTCTCCAAATTAATGTATAAGTTTAATGCAATTCCTATTAATATCTTAGCAATGTATTTTATAGACACAAACCAGATTATTCTACAATTTACATGGAAAGATATGCCCTCAAAATAGTCCCCCCAAATCTTGAGAAATAAGAATAAAGTAGAAGAATTACTCTACCTAATATCAAGGCACAGTGTAAGTATAGGTAGTATTATTCTAGAAACAGCTGGAGTACAGAAACAGTGTGGCACTAGAGAGGGATATACACAGATTAATAGAAAAGACAACCCAGGAGAGCCACACAAATCCAATTGTTTTTTACAAAGGTACAAAAATCATTCACTGGAGGAAAGATCGCCTTTTCAATAAATGGTGCTAGAACAGCTAAACACCCATAAAAGTATTACCAAATATTCTCCTACCTTAGAAACGACTTATTCTTGCTTGTGCTAAATTGAAATATGAAATAGTTACAATGTCCCATCTGATAATTTCTTGATTATATAACACTTTTTATTCTATTCTTTAACTCATGTGATACTGATCTCATAAATTTGATTAGTTTCAGGATAAAAATTAAAATTTTGAGTATTCCCCCCCTCAAGGAATTCTCCCCCCTGCAAGGATTTCTTACAAGTAACAGTTAAGAAAGACTTAGTTTGGAAATTTTTCTTGGTCACAGCAGTAACTAGGGTAAAAATAGAGAAATTATGTCAAACTAAGAATGTGTTATAATTAGAAGATTTAAAAAATGTTTTCCTTTCTTCATTAAATAGTATAAACTAAATTCTTTTTTTAAACTACTTAAACTCCTGTAAATGCTGGTCCAAAAATGTTATTCACTATCAGTCTTTAATAGCTTATTCCTCATCCCTGACATACATTTTAAGTTTAAAAAACTGTGCAATAGGATTAATTATCAAATAAAAGATGTTTGAATAATGTGAGACTTTGTAATAAGAAAAACAATTAAAAGATACCAAATTTGGCAGGTTCCAAGCCCAGTAATGTTTAAATACAAAATAAAAAACAAACATTCTATTGTGCCCAAGTACTTAACGTTTCACTTAAATACAAAATTTTAGCATTGCTATGAATTTTAATTATTTATTTTTAAATTTGTTTAGTCATGTTTTACTTTTGACTACATGAACATAAAAATATCATTTTATACACGTGTATTTTCCCTGTACTAAGTAGGCACAAATCTTAATTTACCTCTAGACTGCCCCAGTTTGCTTCAAAGCTCTACGAATATTGTTTTTGGTGCTGGCCACTGGCTATAAATAGAAGGTACCATAGGACAGGAAAAGGTAAGGTTATTTTATGATCTTGTGTGTGGGATGAGTCAATTATAAACCTAAACTTAAAAAAAGAAACTTTACCTCTCCTACATTTAGGAAAAATGTGTTGACATGTTAAAACTTCTATTCTGAAAGGACAGTGAATGTTTCCTGTTTTGAAAATGTCCTAGCATAGCTGCCAAGTATGTTGACAAACAAGTGATGAAGAAAGTTTCAAAACTAGGTCTCTGAAATACAATTAGCTAATGCCAGAGCAGACGCTTTGGTAATTTAAAGAACAAACAAGAAACTTTTAACTAAAAGCTACTGCATACAGGCACTGTGCCAAGGGCTGAGGCGGGACACTGCCCATCCTCAAGAAGCTCACACACTAAGAGGGGACGCAGCCAAGTAAATGCCCTGGGTGCAGCAGGTGCACTGCCAACAGCCACAAGGGTTATGTCTGAAGGATAATTTCCTTAAAACAGGCAAATAAATGTTCCTGAAAAAAGAAAAATTCATGTGGAAGTAACAGTGGATCTATTTTTTTATCATACTGAGCTTGTCATATACACAGTGGAGATGTAGGCCCTTGAGGAAGTCAATCCTACTGCAGGTTATTCTTCCTTAAACCACACCTTCACTCCCAGACAGCTTCAAAGGCTATTTTCTACCCTTCTTTTGCCTGCCTATGGAGAAGTGATATAAATGTAATTCTGAAATTCACATAAAGGTAGAAATAAATGACATTAGCCAAGTTTCCTAATATAGCTCTTTCAATTACATCTACAAATTTAAATAACCAGAGAAAAAACAGTGATGCAAGGATAAAAGAGAAAATTAACAAAACCTAAAAAGAAAATGTAATAAAAACTAAATGTGAAATTATCAAATTTATTTGCCATCATTAATTTGACAGGTATCTATATATTTTGTCCCTTTCATAAAACAAATTTCCATCCTAAGTATCTAATAAGTTAGAATGGTCATTAGAGTTGACAGAATCCATACATACACTGAACACGGAAGCCTCATAGAGTAAGTTGGCTGTTTTCTGTTCACTACAACAATTCAGCAGCAGCTAAATCAGCAAGGTGTCTGGCATTCAACTCAGACAAAAATCTTTCTGGGGTGGTTAACAGATCCGCAGAAGAGCAATTCCCTTAAACTATCTAATATAAAAGAAACTTTTTTTAATTTTTAAGATTTCTTCTACTTTTCAAATCTAATTCTTTGAGTGTCCTGATCCAAAAAGTACTTTGAGCGCAAACACTGTACCCTAATCATTTGTACCTTCATATTAATCTGACGTTAAAAAATACACACACAAAAAAAAATACTCTGGGAAACCAAAGAGAAAAAAAAACAAATAAAAGGTATAAACTGCTTGAGGACAGGTTCCTTTTCTTCATCACAAGATCTACAGTCAACCTAACTCCCTCCTGTGGCACTCAAACCTTGGTATGTACCTTTAATCCTACACCATAATTATCTGTTTATGCCTGTCTCTATAACAAGACATTGTTGGGTGCTAAAGACTATCTTACACATAAACATATTCCCAGAGCTGTGCTAAAAAAATACTGGTTGCATGGAAGATCCACACTGACAGAGAACAGGAAATATAATACAAAACAGGACAGTATGTTAATGTATTCATATGTGACCACAAAATGGAATATGTGAGAGAGTTCCATTTATTTAGATTCTCTGGATACAGATCAATGGGCCAAAAGGAGAGAGGAATAAAATACCAAAGTACAAAGATCACATGGAAATAAGAAATTTTAATAAGTAATTAACGCTCTACTTTCAATGAAACATTTATATGCACACTAGTCCAACCAAACCTTGTGTGAATTTTTCAAGAGAGTTGATAACATAGGAGAGAAGGTGAAGGTAAACATCCTCAAACCGAAAGTTTAATCTCCTCAATGCTCCACAAAATACTTTTATTCCCACTTATTCAAAGATGAAACAGACCCTCAAGAATAAGTAATTCATCCAAGGTCACAGAGCTAGTAAGTACTACAGCCTCTATGCTCTTCTTTTTATCATACCATGCTGTCTTCTCTCTCTCTCTCTCTCTCTCTCTCTCTCTCTCTCTCTCTCTCTCTATCTCTCTCTCTCTCTCTCACACACACACACACACACACACACACACACATATCTTCTTGGGATATCTTACATCATTTTTTTAGGTTAATTTTTTTTCTTATTGTAGTTTTTTTTCCCCCATAAAGATGGGAAGCAGGAAAGGGGGGGGGGGGATAATCCAAAACTCTGAGACACCTTCTAAAAAGCTGTAGTATCTTAGTGTCTAAGACTCCCAAATTGGTTAATCTAAGTAATGCCTCCAGTACATTGAGATAGCCATGCACCCAGCACCTGGCCTATCTTACCATAACCACTTGTAACTCAAGGGACTGCAGGCCTATTCATCCCACAATAGACTTCTTTTTTTTTTTAGACAGAGTTTCGCTTTGTCACCCTCAGTAGAGTGCCATGGCATCATAGCTCACAGCAAAATCAAACTCTTGGGCTCAAGTGATTCTCTTGCCTCAGCCTCCCAAGTAGCTGGGATTGCAGGCGCCCATCATAATGTCTGGCTATTTTTAGAGGCAGGGTCTCATTCTTGCTGAGGCTAGTCTTGAACCTGTGAGTTCGAGCAATCTACCCAGCTCAGCCTCTTGGAGCGCTAGGATTACAGGTGTGAGCCACTGCGGCCAGCCCATAATAGACTCTGAATAGGGTCAAAACTGTGTCTTCATCTTTCTAGACCCAGCCTAGGACACAGTACCCATCAAATAAAAATTAATGAATTAATTTGCCAGTGTTTACTCTAGCCTGGTTACCAAATGAGGGTTTAGAGAGTCTATGTCTCCAAAAAAAAAAAAAAAAAAAGTGGTGTTTTAATGTTAACATTTTAAGACATCAACATGAACCCCAGAAGTAAAATGGGAATGGTTACAAACCATTCCATCACTGTGCAATTCCAGTTTCAACTGAGTCAAGGTTTACAAAGCACCTGCTGTGTACCTCATTCAATGCAGACAATACAGTGAGTACTCCTCTTTCCCTGTAATAAGGCCTCTTGACAAGTTCCACCCTCAAGAGATGTTTAGATAAAAACATAAATCTTCTCACAGTATGCCAAGTAGTGTTGGCATGCACTTGTCGGGAAGCCCACACAAATGAAGAGTGAACTCCCAACGGCTTCTACTTGTCTGTGTGTGGTAAAGAGTAGAGACCTGATGAGCTTCCCAGTTACCATTACTAGAAGGATTACATCCCTTCCCTAACTCACCATGTGAGCCTGTTTTCTAATGCACATCCTTTCCATTAGAATAAGAATATGCAACATTTATATTACTTAATAAGCTGACAAACTAACTCAGTTTACTAATGTGTTATGACAATTAGGTACATATCATTTAAGCCTTTCATGTTCAACATAAAAGAAATCACCCTGTACATAGTACATACCTTAAAACCAGCCCCCTAAAGATAGGTAGGGGAAGGAGAGTGTGTGTGCTTAGATAGGCAATTGTAGCTTTATCACCAATTCTTTCCAGGTCCTAGGCCAAGCTCTCCTAGTTTGGGCTTTCCTTTTTGACCCACCACCTCCTTCCCTAGTAATTTTCTTCCACTAGTCTGCTATCTCTTTTCTCCCCTAATTCTCTCTGCAGGCACCTAAGTATCTGAGTTTTCAAAAACATTTCCTTTTCAGATCCTAATTAATGACACTTTCAGGTCATATGTAACAGCTTTGAATGTATCTTTCTATGGTAACATTCCTCTTCCCAGGCTGCCATTCCATGGTCTTAGAGCATGCATTCTGCAGTGAGTCAGAAACATATTTACACACCCATCTGGTGAAGATTATTCTATACAATCTGCTCAGATAAAATAATTTAATGCAGTAAGAATCTACAGGAGCAAAACAGTGAAACTGCAAGCCAAGCACATTCTCCCATAAGTAGCTGGGATCCACCACATGCCCTCACTTACAAAGAATAAAGCAAAACCATCCATTTCTCTACATTTCACTCAGCACCTTTCACGATAATCTATCTGATGGTGAGTAGTGCAGGGACCTAAGAGAGTCCAGGTTAGTCTATCTTGGACCAAGACGCTGGCAACATTCCATTCTCCTTGTTGATTGAGAATTACTGTAATAGTAATGTCATGGCCTGTATAGAAATGTTTCCAGAAATGTGCAGTTGTGAGCTAGAAGTACAAGGGATAAAACACATCTTCCAGGGGTATCCACTTGGGGAAATCCGTTTTTCTAAGTGAAACTAGCTAGATGCATACTAAAGAGGAATGCAAAATCTGAATACATTATTAAAATAAATAGAAACACTTTAAAGAAATAGCTATCTTTTGGGGGTATGACCTTAGGCTCCCCTTGTCCCCAAGGAACAGAAAGCATAAGGGTATTAAGGCTAACTTAAAAGACGAAAGCCCCCTGCAGTTTCTTTCACTAAGCAAAAGGTCTGGAAAGATGTAAATACAGACATAGGCTAAAGCAGGGGTGGCGAACACGCGGCTAGAGCCGCATGCGGCTCCCGGCCAAAATGAATTTCGGCTCTTTGCCTCTTATCATTATTTTGTATACTGTGGCTCTTTGCCAAGTTTGGATTTTGTTATGCTGCTTCTGAGGA